>CAUYPK010142609.1:0-56837 GCA_963574355.1 Loris lydekkerianus
CAAGACAAGGAAATAAAGGGCATCCAAATGGGAGCAGAGGAGGTCAAACTCTCCCTCTTTGAAGACGATATGATCTAATACTTAGAGAACCACAAGACTCCTGAAAGTCATCAACAAAATACAGTAATGTTTCAGGATATAAAATCAATGTCCACAAGTCAGTAGCCTTTGTATATGCCAATAACAGTCGACATGAGAGGCTAATTAGGGACCCAACTCCCTTCATCATAGCTTCAAATAAAATGAAATACCTAGGAATATACCTAACAAAGGAGGTGAAGGACCTCCATAAAGAAAATTATGAAACCCTAAGAAAGGAAATAGCAAAGGATATTAACAAATGGAAGAACCTACCATGTTCATGGTTGGGAAGAATCAACATTATTAAAATGTTTATACTTTCCAAGGCAATCTACAGATTCAAAGCCATTCCTATTAAAATATCAACATCGTAATTTCAAGATTTGGAAAAAATGATTCTGCATTTTGTATGGAACCAGAGGAAAAAAACCTGTATAGCTAAAGCAGTTCTCAGTAATAAAAACAGGGGAATAAAAAGCCAGGGGAATCAGCATACCAGATTTTAGACTGTACGACAAAGCCATAGAGGTCAAGACAGCATGGTACTGGCACAAAAATAGAGACATAGATGTTTGGAATCAAATAGAAAACTAAGAAATGAAACTAACATCTTACAACCACCTAATCGTCGATAAACCAAACAAGAACGTATCTTGGGGGAAAGACTCCCCATTCAATAAATGGTGCTGGGAGAACTGGATAGCCACATGCAGAAGACTGAAACTGGACCCACACCTTTCTCCACTCACAAAAATTGATTCAAGATGGATAAAGGACTTAAATTTAAGGCATGAAATAATAAAAATCCTCAAAGAAAGCATAGGAAAACACTGGAAGATATCGGCCTGGGGAAAGATTTCAAGAAGAAGACTGTCATGGCAATTGCAACAACAATAAAAATAAAATTTAAGTCCTTTTCAGGACTTAATTAAACTGAAAAGCTTCTGCACAGCTAAGGAGACAACAACCAAAGCAAATAGACAACCTACACAATGGGAAAGAATATTTGCATATTTTGAATCAGACAAAAGCTTGATAACTAGGATCTATAGAGAACTCAAATTAATCCACATGAAAAAGCCAACAATCCTATATATCAATGGGCAAGAGACATGAATAGAGCCTTCTCTAAAGAAGACAGACAAATGGCTAGCAAACATATGAAAAAATGCTCATCATCCCTAATTATTAGAGAAATGCAAATCAATACCACCCTGAGATATCATCTAACCCCAGTGAGAATGGCCCACATCACAGAATCTCAAAACTGCAGATGCTGGCATGGATGGGGAGAGAAGGGAACACTTTTACACTGCTGGTGGGACTGCAAACTAATACAACCTTTTTGGAAGGAAGTACGGAGAACCCTCAAAGAACTTAAGCTAGACCTCCCATTTGATCCTGCAATCCCATTACTGGGCATCTACCCAGAAGGAAAAAAAATCCTTTTATCATAAAGACACTTGCACTGGACTGTTTATTGCAGCTCAATTTACAATCGCCAAAATGTGGAAACAGCCTAAATGCCCACCAACCCAGGAATGGATTAACAAGCTATGGTATATGTACACCATGGAATACTATTCAGCCATTTAAAAAAATGGAGACTTTACATCCTTTGTATTAACCTGGATGGAAGTGGAAGACATTATTCTCAGTAAAGCATCACAAGAATGGAGAAGCATGAATCCTATGTACTCAATTTTGATATGAGGACAATTAATGACAATTAAGGACATGCTGAAGGTGGGGGAAAGGAAGAGCAGAGAGAGGGAAGGAGGGAGGGGGTGGGGTCTTGATGTGTACCACACCTTTTGGGGACAAGACACGATTGTATTTACCTAACAAATGCAATCAATGTAAAGTGGTTTCTTGTACCCTCAATGAATTCCCAACAATAAAAAAAAGAATTATAATAATAATAAATCCTTTCGTTTTATTGTGCTTGCTTTTTTAACTATTTTCAAAACTTCTACATGCTGAGAACAAAGCAGGATTTTAGGCAGGGATCCACCATCTCATCTCACAACTGGCTGAGTCAGGGCTTCTGTTCCTTAGTCCCCTTAAATGTTTCTTACAGATAAATGGCATTTGCCAGCCTGTCTTTTTGGCCTCTGCTTCCTCAGCCTTTGGGAGTAGGTTTATATAGATCTGTTCTCCTCAGAACTAACTTACTTTCTTTTCTTTCTTTCTTTCTTTCTTTCTTTCTTTCTTTCTTTCTTTCTTTCTTTCTTTCTTTCCTTTCTTTCTTTCTTTTTTTCCTTCTTTCCTTCCTTCCTTCCTTCCTTCCTTCCTTCCTTCCTTCCTTCCTTCTCCCTTCCCTCCCCTTCTCTTTCCTTCCTTCCTTCCTTCCTTATTTCTTTCTCTCTCTTTCTTTTCCTCCCATCCTCTCCCCTTCCTTCCTTCCATTTTTCCTTTCCTTTCCTTGACAGAGTCTCAATCCATTGTCCTGGGTAGAGAGCTGTAGCATCATCCTAGCTCACAGAAACCTCAAACTGTCAGGCTCAAGTGATTCCCTTGCTTCAGTGACCCTAGTAGCTGTAACTATAGGCATGTGCCACCACATTAGACTAGTTTTTGTCTTTTTAGTAGAGATGGGGTCTCACTCAGCTCAGGTTGGTCTCAAATTCCTGAATGAGCTCAATTAATCCTTCTGCCTTGGCCTCCCAGAGTGTTAGGACTATAGGCACAAGCCACTGTGCCTGGCCTCTGGTGTTTTTCTTTAAATGCATTTACCCAATAACAGTGAATACTGTTGGTGCACTGCTCATATCCCTTTCCCCAGTCTGCTCATTCACACCTCATAAGGGACATTAGCAGAGATTCACCCTCAGTGCCTCACTTATGTGGTCCAGGTGATTTCTATTTATCCACTTACTACAAACAGTTGGCAGTTAAAGACTCACTGCCGCAGAGACCTAAGGGTGACCAAAGTGAGGCCACCTCGGTGCTGTAATGTGTGCTCTAGGGTCTCCCTGGGATCAGAATTAGGTAGGTCTCCAGTCAAGCTGCATCTTTCCTTGAGCTGCCCAGCTTGGGTTCCCTGGAGCACGGTCTCCATAAACCTCTTGAATCCTTGTCTCATGGCCTCCTTCTAAGGAATGTGACCCAGGGTGGTACCAGGAATGAACTTAGGAAGCCGAAGCTAAGTATAGTTTCTGGAGTTGAATGACCCCCTCCTCCCCCCAACGGGACAGCAGTGGGCATCACCGATGGTAAGTGGAGGGCTGAGAGTTCTGGGGCCTGTGTCAAGCTGGAGGATTCCTAATATTTTACCGGCAGTAAACTGGAATGAGCTACCAGAAACTCACTGCTGGTACATTGTTTCTGTTTTTGGAAGTTATACAAGGCATGATAAAAATTGGAGTGTGGATTTGGATGGCTACTAACAAGTGCTACTGATGTTCTGAAGAGAGAAAAGATCAGATCTGTTGTTCATCAATTACAGTAAAATGTGAGTGTCAAAGGGACAAAAAACAGAAACAAACTAACAAAACATCCAAAGCAGGGCTTTACACACATGCTTTTAAGAGTATTCACTAAGATTTCTCTTAATGCCCACATGTCAATATTTACTGTAGAATTCCTTACCTAATATATATTTTTAAAAAAGTAAATACTGAGTCAACAATTATTTATTGAGTTATTGAATGAATGAATGAACAGGCAAACAGTTTTTTGAGGGGCAGGCCAAGTGAACTTATTCTTCTGAGAGCAAACCAAATGAATAACAGGAATATAACCCTTGTTTGTGAATTGAGAAATCCTGGTGCCCATGAGGGATGTGGCTGGAAAGTATTGGGAGCATGAATCTGTGTTTCCCAGAAACCCTGCTGAGAATTCTCAAGTCATCCTGGAAACAACCAGAAAAACCTATTGTTCCATTGTCTTTTATTTTTTATTGGATCTGTTTTGGAGATTGATTTTTTTTTCATCTTCTTTTAAAATCCTCCTTTTTCTCTGTCTCCCTTTCCTTTACCTCTTGCCCTTTTCTCATTCTTCTCTTTCTCATCTTCTTTACTAAGTATTTCCTCAAATCGTGCCAGTCATTGGGCAAATGCAGCATTGACCAACCAACAAAAATTAGCTAGGGCTTGCGGAACATTATCTGTCTTAAAACTATTCCTTACATTTGCAGTAGTTTTCAGCTCTGGGAGAAAGTTAATCTAGTTCACTTAGCCTTAAAACCAATTGAACATTTTTTTTTTATTATTGTTATTTTTTTAGAGCCCAACTACAACACGGTGTGCATTAAACATTTTAAAACAGTTGCTGAGGCCAAATAAAAGATCAAGAATAAAACACAGGCCTTGAAATTACAAGCTAATTGTCCAAGATCACAAAGAACATTGCCAATATGGCTTTAGAACTCATAGTTAGCAGAATCAGGCACAGGTGCTCTCCTTTTTCCCTCTAACTGAACCTTTAATGTTTGGAAATGCATGGATTGACCATGGGAATTTATAGAGGTTACATGTTCTATGACAGTGACCTGGTGGTAAGATGGAACAAAACTGGTTCAGATGCTCCCTGTACCCTATATTTGTGGCAATAAATTGTGCCAGTTTGTTGATTCTGTTTCCTCCATGGTGAATCTCACTTGGCATTTTGTTCGCTATTGTCCTGAACCATGGGGTTTAGCTCTGATAAACTGGATAAAGGGCCAGCTAAACAAGCACACTGCAGTGTTAGTTGTTGACAACGTTTCTAGTGCTGAGGTGAGTCAACAGCACCTGCTATCATGCGCATATAGCTTGTTTGTCCCTACCCAAACTCATGTTGAAAACTGATCCCCAGCGTGGCAGTGTTGGGAAGTGGGACCTCATGGGGAGTATTTGGGGCATGAGAGCTTTGGGTCAAGGGTGGCTTGTGGCCATTCTATAACAGTGAGCTCTCGCTTAGGCAAGACTGGATCAGTCCTCTTGAGAAAGCGCATGTAAACAGCCAGGACACCTTTGCCTTGTGCCTATTTCCATGTGGCTGCTTCCCCTTTGATCTTCTGCACTGTTTTGATGCAGCACTTAAGTCCTCACCAGAAGCAGAAGATGCCACATAATTTTCATAAAACCTACATAACTGTATCCTAAATATATCTTTTTTAAAAATAAATTATCCAGGCTCAGATATTGTGTTATAACAAACCAAACAAAACTAAAACAGCACCTTATGTACAAAGAAGGCCCAAGAGCCTCTGTGGGATGTATAATTCCTGGCACCTAACAGAAAAGCTTTAGATCAAAGCTCTAAGTGAAAAAGAGAGGTGCATATTAAGTATTCATTATTATAGTGGGTCTCTGGTGTCAGTCTACCTGCCATGGGAAGGAATTGGCCAAGGAGTTCCTCACCTACTCTAGATCAGATGTGATTTCCAGGTCCTCACCTCCAGGGCACAGCTTTCCAGTCTTTCCTGGAATTTGAACTGAGTTTATTTCATCTCAACATTTATAGTGTATAAGGTCCACTGACCCTTACCATTCTGGATTCTTGGTGCTCTTTCCTGCCCTTATTCATTTATTCATTCATTTGGTTTATTCAGTAAGGAATCAATAAACACTCACTGAGTATTGAATAAAGAACAAGTACTAGACTGTGTACTAAAAAATGCATAATGATATTACATACATTATTAAAATCTATAGTGGGAGGTGTGATCTAGGATCAACAATGAACAGCTCTCCATTCACTCTAGGCTTGGATCTAGTAAGTGGAAATTGACCAGGGTAGCAAATTTTCAAATCACCTACATCTATTGCAGATTAATTCAACATAAGATTGTCCAGTATAAAGTAGTTAGTCTAAGTGGGTGCCTGTGATGATTCACTGGTCTTCTTATGGGAATAGATTCTCATTCTAAATCTCTCTTCTCCCCCCAGTGACTATCTTGATTGTTAATGTGGACTGGATGTGGAATGAGGCCTTTCAAGGTCAAGAGGCTTCTGCGTCAGACCCAGTCTTCCAGTGTCAGTGAGAGGAAGAGCACTGCAATGGAAACAGGTGTCAAACTGTGAGAGCTGGGGGCTGTATATGTTGTGAGCCCTAACATGTTGATCGTGATGAGTTTAGTGCACAGGCTGGCTTTGCTCCCTCCACTCATCTGTGTTTTACCTCTATCATATTAGGCAACCCTAATATGATGATCCTGATAAGAGGTGATCCCCTTAACTGAATGTAGACACCTCACACAGGTTGATACTAATAAGATACTGTGGCTAGAACTGGGCCTTAGCTTCAAAATTTACACACACATGTGTACACACTACATACCTGGATATAAGATATTTTATTTCTTCTAGCAATAAAATGCATTTGGATAATGTATCCCTTATAAATGGAATTTTAGGCAGAGTAGGAGGGATATGTCATAGCAGGTGGCCATTCTCAATCCTCCTTGACAGTACTCTTCCCCAAGGGTCTACTATCTTTATTCAATCTAGTCCAAGCATAAGGCTTACTGATAAGATTGCTGGTTTTCTAGATAAGGTCCACTTAAAGAAATTTCATGTGTTTACCTTTTCTGAAATTGAAAAGAAAGTTTCCAGTTTAATATAATTTTATGTACACTGCTCCAAATGCTTTTCCTTCTGTTTTCCTTTCTATATGTTGAAATAAATTTGGTCCATCATTTGCCCTTTATTTTTTAGAAATACATCAAAATACGTCACCCATTCAACATTTAGAGAAATACAGATAATTTTTTCAATAAAAGGGAGTTTCAAGGGCTAAAATTCAGGAAGGTCATTCGCCAAATTTAAACAAACTATTATCTCAAAAAGTTCATTGCTTCAGAATGTGAAATTAATAAATACAAGGTCGACCTATAATTTGGTCTTCCCTTTAATTCTTTTTATCTCATTAACTATTTTATGATAAACGACAGAAATGGTATAGAGTGAAATGAACCCTTTTACTTTTAAAGGTTTTTGTTGTTGTTGTTGTTGTTTAGTTTGTATATTAGAACAATTCAAAGCAGCATTTCTCAGAGTGTGTTTCACAGAACGTAAGTCCCTCAGAAAAGCCCCTTACCAAAAAAGGCTCTCTTGTCAATTAAATGTGGAAAGCATTCCAGTGAGTTTTTCTCTCTGGGTGGCTCACAATGTGCTCATATGTCTCTAAGCCTCTAAGGCTTAGAGAAAAACTTAGAGGCTCTGAGAAAGTGGAGACTAATGAACAAAGATTTTTATTACAACTTTACCTAACCCAGCATTGTCTGCTCGGCAAGCATATCTATTAATATCCATAGATTGCATTTTTGGAAATACTAACCTTTTTATAGTTACCTAAGCCTTGAATATTTCTCCTCTTCAGAGATGGAGGCAGGGTAATGTAGGTGAGATACTGCGTATACGGCCATAGACTCAGACACCCTGTGTTCAAACCCCAGTTCTGCTACTGACCAGCTTTGTGACCTTGACCAATGACTTAATCTCTTCAAATGTCAATTCTTCCCATCCCTAAAATCGGTATGTTAATAGTACCAAATTCATAGGGTGGTTGGGAAGATTTAAATGATAACTCTTACAAAATACTTACCATTATGTCTGGCATATAGAAAACTCTCAAAATTTTTATAATTATTTTTGTACTGCTATTACTAGAGATGGCTTGGGTCTCTACATCTAAGCGACCCATAAGTATGAAGGTTATTGTGATTTTTTGTCCCTCTGCTTTGTCCCTCAGAGGCAAGATTTGCATTGGTAATAGTCCTCTCCACAGGCTGGCTTTCCAATCTGAAACATGCTTCAAACCTGCTCGACCACATCAAAATCTACAGAAGTTCGTGTCACTTGGGGGCAAACTGCAGACACAAGACCTTCTTTGTCTTGGAATTTCAAGCCTTTCCTCTTTTTGATTTCCGTCTTCTAATGCTTTCCAGCTCCTCTACTGCTTTGGATAATTTCTTCATGTTCTCCCTCTCTCTTTCATCCCATACAAACTGCACTGATTCAGTGTTACCTGGCTGTGCTGTGCTAATTCACCAATTTAAAAAATGTTTACTGAGTAGGTCTCTGAATCTCTGTATCACACTCTTGAGCACCCAAATTCAGGATATGACCTCTCCAAAGGGCAGGATTCGAATGTTTACATAATAAAAGGGAAAAGAATGTATAGAAAACATTTAGCTTCTTGGGCAAGCTACCTGATAAACATAGCCGAAATTCAAGAAGTCTTTTAGTTAAGAAAAAGAGAGGGAGTGTGAACAGAACAGGAAGAAGCCGCAGACCTAGTGGCAAAGGTTGAGATTTTCTACCGTAAGCACACCTCACCTAAACGCTTTCTCCCTGAAAGCTGCTGACAGGGCTTTGGCAAAGGATCATCCTCTCCTGGTTGATAAGCTAAGCCCTGTTTTATATTTAACTTGCTGGAGCGCAGGAAGGGTAGGGGTGGGGATGCGTGGTTTATAAGAGGAGCTGCGACAGTACTCCGGGCAGCAGTCTTCCTCCAGCTCGCCTCCTCCGAAGGACTGCGCACTCCAGCCCCTCCTTGTTTCCGTCTTCATCCTTGAGGGGCCGGTGGGAACTTGGAGAGAGAGAGGAAAAGACGCAAGAAGCCAGGGAGAGGTGTGGGAAAAACGAAACCAGGCTGCCACACCAGGGGATCCCTTCCAATTTAAAAAGGAAGTCTGCTGACGTTAGTTAAATTTAACATCCTTTTATGTGTAACTTTTGACTTGGGAAACAAACATGAACTTTGCAGAGGGAGAGGGCTCCAAGAGATACTGCATTAAAACAAAACATGTGGCCATTATCTGTGCGGTGGTGGTGGGAGTAGGATTAATAGTAGGACTTGCCGTGGGCTTGACCAGATCGTGTGACTCCAGCGGAGACTCCGGACAGGGCTCAACTGCGGCCCCTTCCCACCTGCCCTCCACGGCTAGTCCTTCGGATCCTCCTCCCCAGGAGCGGGACATCTGTCCTGCCAGCCAAGACGAAAGTGGGGAGTGGACAAACTTCAGGCTGCCGGACTTCATCAGCCCTGTGCACTACGACCTGGAGGTGCAGCCCCGGCTGGAGGAGGACGCGTACACGGGCGCCGTGACCATCTCCATCAGTGTGAGCAGGCCCACCCGGCACCTGTGGCTGCACCTCCGGGAGACGCGGATCACCCAGCTCCCGGCCCTGAAGAGGCCCTCCGGGGAGCAGGTGCCGGTGAAGAGGTGCTTCGAGTACAGAAAGCAGGAGTACGTGGTGGTGGAGGCCGAAGAAGAGCTTCCCCCCAGCGGCGGTGGCGGTCTCTACGCCCTGACCTTGCAGTTCGCCGGCTGGCTGAACGGCTCCCTCGTGGGGTTTTATAGGACCACATACACGGAGAACGGCCAAACCAAGTAAATATTCATCTTTGCTTTCCATCCCCGAGGCTCACATCCCTGCTTTCTATTTCTTTTCCTTTTCCTTTTCACTTTCCACCTTTTCATTATTTTGTGGGTCTGATCTTCCTCTGCCCTTGGTTTCAATTCGGCTCCGCTGTCTGGAAAGTACAAATTGTTGCCCTGCTGTATTTTAAAAGTCGATCGTAAAACTGTAAAGTAGTGAAAGAACTGCACGAAGTAAAACATCCGTGTAAGTCATTATTCCAGCAGGAGAAACCACGGTAGAGTGCACCCTCTCCTTAATATTTACAGAAATTGTGTCCCGTTTTAAAACCACGTATGTTGGGAAAATTTCTCCTAGGGATATTCTTGTATGGCAGTGATGTTAAACTCAACTTTTAGGTGAAGTGATTTTAAACTCACTTTAGGTGAAAAATCAGTAAATGTTAATTGCTGTGTTGTCCGTTTTATTAGAGAAGAAAAACACTGAAAAATTACATGAGATTCACAGAATTGTCTTTGCGCCTTCATCTAGGAAGGAAGGCAGGATGGTGTCTGTTTTATCTTGTATGGTGGGAACCGTGTTTTACACATAGGCTTTCAGGAAATCCTAGTTGAGTTCACACATCAGTAGGAGCATGTGGATCAATCTGGGGGCTCATGGCTTGTCTTGCAATATGCAAAGGTAATGTCAAGCCTTTTCAACATAAAAGGCACACTAAGTAACTTAGTGCATACAAATATTTTTTTCTCCCTACGGTCCTCCAGAGGTTGATATGTGTGTGTGTGTATGTGTGTGTGAATGAGCACTCGTGCATAGTCTACCCACCTGCTATTTGTATCAACCTCTGGCATTTCTATAGCTATGTTAAAGGCTTAAACTTTTTCAATGAATTCAAAAAACCTTCCTGCTGCAGAAGTGGCCTTGAATCAGGGAGGAAGACTGCACCACACCTCAGGTGTCACAGGACTGGAGAGAACCTTGACTTTTTCCTGCTTAGATTCCAATGAGGTAAATGATAAGAAAAGATTTGTGTTGTGATTCAGAAATGTAAGTCTACTGAATATTCCTTTCCTTTGTCATTTGAAGCATTTTATAGAGGAAAGCAAATCTTTTGATCAAAATTCTTCCTACTGTTTGTTAAAGAGACCTAGGACTAAAAGAAACATTTAAATATCCCTGTATTACTGTGTGATATCCTAATAGAGGAGAAATAACTTGAAGAAAATATTCAGAGGGATCAAGCACATATAGAGTCTTTATCTTAATATTGCTGACAGCAAAACAATCTTCTTTATTATTTACATATTTTTCTGTTTATAAAAATTGTATTGCTGAAAGCATAAAAAATTATAAAAGAGGAAAATCAAAATAACCTATAAATAATATTACCATCTAGAGGTAATTCCTATTAACATGTTAATTTTACATTCTAATATTTTTCTAGGCAATTAAAATTGTAAATGCATTATTTCTGTTCTGTCTATCAATCTATGTACCTTTTTAGCTTAATACATTATGAACATTTCCCTTTATTCTTAAATACTTTTAAGAATCTGATTTTAGGCTGAGTGTGGTGGCTCACACCTATAACGTTAGCACCTTGGGAAGCAGAGGCAGGAGGATTGCTTGAGCTCAAGAGTTCAAGACCAGTCTGAGCAAGAGCAAGACTGTCTCTCCTAAAAATAGAAAAACTAGCTGAGCATTGTGGTGGCTGCCTATGTTCCAGCTGCTTGGGAGGCTGAGCCAGGAGGATCGCTTGAAGTTCTGTTAGCTAGGCTGATGCACCCTGGCATTCTAGCTTGGGGCAACAGTGAGACTCTGTCTCAAAAAAAAAAAAAAAAAAAAAATCCCATTTTAAGGATTACCACAATATTCCATTGTATAAATGCACCACTTAAAACCAATTCCCTATTTTTGAACATTTGAGTTGCTTCCAGTATTTTATTATTATAAATAAGACATGAAAGAACGTAATTGTAAATATATCTTTATATATGTATCAGTTTATTTCCTTTGGTTAGGATATAGTGCTAAAAATAGAATTGACAGGCTAAAGGATACAAATATATTAAGAAACTTTTAACTTCTATTTTGCTTATTTATTATATAAATAATATACATTATTTGCAGTAACTTGGAAACAGAGAAAATGATAAGAAAAAAATAAAAATTTGTACATGAATTTATCACCCAAGTATGGCCGTTGTTGACAGACTCTGCTAGTATTTTGTCTTGAAGATAAACACCGCATTATTATATGGTATGCAGGATGTTTTTTCAATATAGCAACAATACTTTAACATGTCATTTGGCATCATGCCACAAGTAATTTGATGGATATGTGGTAAGCCATTCTATGATGCCAGTGTGATTTATTCAACTTTTCCTTTAAATGTGAGTGTTTGATTTGCTTCTACATTTTTACCTATGATCACCTACAAGAATACAATGAACATCTTTGTTAATAACTGTGAACATTTTCTCATATTTTTATGAGAAAATCCCTAGCAGATTGGCCAAAACCACATACATGTGAATGCATGTATTTGTGTCTGTATGTATGTACACATGTATGATGTATATACCCATGAACATGTGTATGTGTGCATGTCTTCAAACTGACTTTCAGAAAGTAAGTTCCAAATTCCATTTCCACCAACAGTGCATAAAAGTGCCTATTTCTCTGCCTTACTAGGGAAATAGGCACAAAAAATCATTGACACAATGATTCTTTAAAGTGTTTGCCAGCTTATTGGAGAAAAGGGCACTGTAAAGAGATTCTAAAAATTCATTGCTGAAAAGTGAAAACAAGTCAAAACTTTTAAACTATTATTACTAAAGCTTTAAGACTCCTTCATAGAGTGTGGAGACAATAGAAATTTCATCTGAGCAAAGCCATCAAAATATTTATAAAAGAAATACAATTTTACACACACAGAAGGCCAAAAAATATGGGGCCCCATAGTTTCCATTTATGGCTTCTCAGCCTTTTGGCTAAGATCAAGTGTAGCATGTCATTTCCATTAAAAAATTTATTTATGTACTTTATAAGTCTGGAAAAATATTATATAATCAAATATATACTATACATTCTGACTCTTTGGATTATTTTACTATACCAGTTAATTTGACTGTAAAATACACACCGGAGAGCCGTCATTCTGAAACTCCACTGACTTAATTTTTTGTTGGAAAGTACTAAGTGACAGCAAGATTGGCAAGTAAGGCTGATGCCCAGCGAGGCTCTCCCTGGCGTTCCCGACTGTGTTCTCACTGGGGGAAGTCGAAGCTCTCACTTTACACAGGACGCTGCCAGTTCTGTACTGCACACGCAGTTTTGAAACAGTTTCAGCGTCTGCTCAACAACCTCATTTAGGCTAAATGGAATATTTTTTGTTTTCCTGGTTGTGAAATATTTCAAGCACATGAGAAAAGTGCATTATGTTTTTTTTTTTTTTTTAAGCCTGGGAGTAACATTTTGACAATGCAGCCTCTAGGAATTCTCATCCACAGAGTCCATACAAGGGTTGCCAGAGTGAGTTCACTGGGAATAGCACCATTCTTTCATATTGTAGGGGGAGCTTCATCATATACCATGTCCATACAATTTTTTTTTTTTTTTTTTGAGACAGAGCTTTACACTCCTTGGTGGAGTGCTGTGGCATCATAGTTCATAGCAACCTCAAAGTCTTGGGCTCAGGCTATCCTCTTGCCTCAGCCTCCCAAGTAGCTGGGACTATAGGTGCCTGCCATAACATCCTGCTGGTTTTAGAGATGTGAATATCATCATAGGAATACCTTGGAAGTATGCAGTCAAAATGATATGGTCTGACCTTTCTGTCTTAATGTGAAATTTAACTCCAGGATTGAGTATTAACAGTTTGGGATATTAATGCAACGACCACAATGCAAATTAATTAAACATGATTGCACTCTGTAAGTAACCCAAATTGCTTGATTTCTGCAAACACAGCCCGGACTTTGGACCTCACAAAGAGGAGACAACTATCCAAGATTCTTTGCCTCAAGATGGAAAGGCAGAGAGAGAAGCTGAGAAGTGTAGAAGCTAATTTAGAGTTCCTTAGCAATAACTTCCACCTGATCTTGCTGGAGACAGACTTATAGTGAGGTTTCGGAGAAAGAAGTTTAGAAACATCAAAAGTCACCTTTTCTTTATTGATCTACTTCTTCTGAATCTGTTACTTAGGGTGGGAGGAAAAGAACATTTAGAAAAATAGGAACTCTTGGAATTTTTCCCTGCCCACCCTTTCTTTCTTCCCATTCTTTCTCGGGGTGTTACATCACATTTCCAGCTCTCTTCCCAATCAGAGTGCCCCTCTGCTCACATCTCCAAAGTACATATCTTCTTCTCTCTGAGGTTCAGCATTTCCTTCTCAGCATTTGAATTGTGCTCACTCAGCATTCCTCCAAGTATGTCCCACAGAGTCCTAGTTGCATGGGATCTTAGTGATGTCACTGGGGGTGGGGGAACAAAAACAAAACTAGGGAGGGATTCTGTTAGTTTGGGCAGTAATACTGTTAAAATAAATACAAAGTGATCTGTTTTTGTTTTGGATGATGGAACTTTTCAAAGACTTTATATTATATGAAAATGTGCATCACGACTCTAAGGAATGACATCGAGTGCAGTTTCCCAGTTATTTGTGACTATGGACTCTTTTGTGGCATTCCTAAGGGTGGGGCTGTATCTGCCTTGTTTATGGCCTAGCGCACGAGAGGCACTCAAATATTATTGAATGAATATTTGGAAACATTTTCACAGTTAAGCTTTCACATGACTAGTGCTGTCTGGAACATCTTAGGACCTACTTCATCACCATAGCCCCTTTCCCATAAATGAGTCCAACTTCCACCAAGAACATCTCTTCCCTCTTAGTCAGGGTGGAAATTATCCTCTGGTTTCTTTTCTCCCCATTCTGTGAAAGGGAAGAGTTTACAATTGTTTTCTTTTGGTTTAAGAATGCAATCTTCATACTTAAAGGACTGAGAAATATTAGAATGGACAAGGAACATGAAAATCATTTAACGGAGGTTCAGATCTTTTCTAATTTGGGTTTTCAGAGTGTTCTTCTTGCGTGGATAGGATTTAAGCCAGATTTTGATACTATGGTGAAATTTCAACTGGCAGAGACAAGTGAGAATATATCAAGGCAAAAAGGAAAGGGATCAAGTGAGAAAAACAGAGAAGGGATGAGAAAATTAATTCGTAGGGGGAAGTTTCTATGAAGAGGCCAGCTAGAGATAACTCAGGAAAGCGGGCAGGGAAGAAAAGGAAGAATGGTTATGATCAGCTTTATGAAGGGAAAATTAATGTGGACGGTGAAGGTAAGCGCTAACTCTCCACCTGGGTTTTTGGGATATAGAGCAACAATCCAGGAAAAAGAAGAGGAGGGTCAGATAGAGCAGTGATTTCAGGAAAGAGAGAGTAGGACACAATGGTGAAAATGGTTTGGAGGGAAGGTTTCCAAGAGTTGCAGATTGATTAACTATGGGGAAGTGTAAATTAAAGTTATGGACTTAGGCTGCCCTAGATATCTGATCCGGCTGAGAGCCCTCACCTTTAATTGATATTAAAGATGGAAGGCAGGGAGCTGGTTTGGAAGGTTAGAGATTTCGTGCCAGAGGTGTCGATGGCCTGCCAGACATATAAGAAGAGATAACTAGTAGCCAGTTGGATAAATAAGTCTGAAGCACAAGCTTAGAGTCTGTGATAAAGATTTAGGAATTGAGTGGAAATATTAAGGAGATGATTTTAGCTGTGTGTGTATGTGCATGTGTGTGTGTGAGAGAGATTCTCACATGCATGATGTCTAGATGTACTTCAGCATGCAGATATTTTATCTTTTTTTTTGTAGTTTTTGGCCAGGGCTGGGTTTGAGCCCGCCACCTCCGGCATGTGGGGCCAGCGCCCTACTCCTTTGACCCACAGGTGCCGTCCCGCAGATATTTAATCTTGAAATTTTTGTTATATGTCAATTTATTCATTATAGTCTTAGATTGACATAGCAAGCTATTATTCCATTCTCAGTAAAAATAGATTTTCTTTTTAGTCTTGTTTACTTGTTGCAGGAGGCTAAGTAATTTCCTTTATATTGGAAGTGAGGAAACAAAAAGAAATTTTACTTGACCTTGAATATCTTCTACATAGAAAAAGTAATTAGAAAATAAAGTTAAAATAATTAACTGGTTCATTCAAACCACCATAAAAAAACCACACTAGGGTCTGAGTAATCTAGGTGGGTGTCTTGCACTGTCCAGCTCCCGACACAATTCTGGAATCCTGCAGTCAGTGTGCACAGACCCTTAGGAACTGTGGCAGCCTCTCCTGCGTCAGAAAGCCTGTGTTTAAGGATTTCACCTCGACTTGGCTGTATATTTTGCTAGCTCATCTTATTAAATTGCTGAACACAGCCTGAGAGTCTTCATTAGAAACAGCATGCCAGATGATTTATGAGATAATCAGGTGGCTTTTTGTTTTGTTTTCAAAGTTGACTCAGTGAACCAAGCTGAGACTTGCGTCTTTGCCTCTCTCCCTTCCTCTAAAGCCGTCATGATCTGATCCACTCAGAGAAGTGTGCTTCCTTTTCGTAAATAAGTAAATTGCAGAGAATATTGTTGTGTTGTACTAGGCGTAGTAAGCGACTTACTACACTATCATGGCCCCTGTGGAAAAGTGGCTATTCGTTAGGCTCGTCTTGTTAATTTGCAACACAAATTGTCTGATTTTCAAAAGAACTTTTCATCAAAAAACCTCCTCAAAGAAGTTGTGCTCTGTGAAGTGGTTTTGTGTTGCCATCTCATTTATCTTGTTTTCAAATTTGCATAGACCTCAGTATGTGGAAAAGATGAGTGCCTGTTGATGGGACTTAGCATATATAAGTAGGGGTTTTGGAATTATTTAGAAGTTCATCAGAAAATGACAGGTTACCATTTTTAAGTATTGCCTATAGTATTTATACACCAAGTGATTTTTGTTTCAGTACATATTCCAGTCAAATGAATTTTAAATATTTTAGATTCTGGAAAATGCTATGTCAGAAAGCATAGTTAGCACCTGCATGTGTAAGATACAGAATAAGATATATCCTAACCCCATTATGTAAATTTTCAGAGAGTTTCAAATGTATCACTGGAGGTGATCGACACCCTCTCACTTTCCCATGACCTGTGAGGAGGCTCCCCCATGCTCTGTTAATTAAGTTTTACAGATGAAGACACAAGGTTTGACATTTGGGGGCTGAGATGCATCTAGTGTAGGGTCAGAATCTAAGGATTTTGCTCTTTGTAGCTCTTCTGGTTGATGAATGTCACTTTACCTACAGCAGTGTAAATCCAGGTCACAGGAATGGTGTTACACTTGTGATTAACAATCCAGGAGAGGCCCACCAAGGTAGACCAAACACACTGTACAGGGACGTCTCCAGCACTGTACTGTTTCGTGTCCAGAGGCAAGTTCAAGAATACTGTAATGGAGGGAGACAGTTTTTGCTTACAGTCAAGAGAGAAGGCAAGAAAAAGGTTGAAAATTCTTTTCTCTCTTGGGTCCTCTGGAGTGTATTTACTCTCTAGCATCTATCAGAGAGTGAAATAAAGTATTTGAAAACCTACCTAAAGGCTATTGCTTAGGAAAACGTAATTCCATTTCCTCTTTACCCTCACCTACCACACACGAAGTCGTGCACACACACACAGAGACACATGCCGATGTTCTCAAATTAGTCAGCTGGCTTGTTCCTGAGGAATGACTAAGCTGAAACTTTCTTCCAGGGAATGACTTTTCCTTTTCCTCTGCTTCTAGAAGAAACCAGAAGCCAAAGGAATTCTTCTTCAGAAGAAGAAAAAGGCAGCTGACAAAACATGGGGTTGGAGCTTGGTGAATCTTATAAAACCTTAATACTGTGGGAACGTTTCTTTATACTATATATACATATATATAGTTAACTATAAACTCCTGTTGACTACAAGGTTAGTTATTCTATTACAGAATAAATTCTTAGCTGAGAATTTCCTTGGGTAACTTTTTATTTTAAACTAATTTCAAACTTACAGAAAAGTTACAGGAATAGAACAAGGACCTGCTAGAAATAGGCAGTGTACCCAGATTCGCCAACTGTTTACATTTTATACTAATTCCACCCCCATCCCTTTAAGAGAGTACCTTCAGACACCGTTCCCTTTTACCCTTTAACATCAGAGTATATTTCTTAAGTACTGAGGCATTCCCTAAAATAACCACAGTACAATAAAATCAGGAAATGTAACACTGATACCATTATCTAAATCACAATCCATAATCACATTTCTTTAACTGACCCAATCATGTAAGCGCTTTTTTCTCCATCCAGGATGCAGTCTGGAAATTGTTTGCTGCATTTATTGTCACACCCTTTTAGACATCTTTACTCTAGAAAGTCCTTTAGCACGTCTTTGTCTTTATCAACATTGGTATTTTTGAAGAGCACAGGCCAGTTGTTTTGAGAATGTCCCTCAATTTTAGTTTGTCTGAGTGTCCTTATGATTTGAACATGCAACTCAAGCATTTTTGTCAGGAATATCACAGAAGTGATGTCGTGTCACCTCAACAAATTAAGAAACAAATCTTGTTGATTTGGACTATCATTAGTGATGCCAAATTTCACTGCTAGTTTAAGGTAGTATCCAACAAGTTTCTCCATCATAAAATTAAAAGTATTCTCTTTGTAAGTAATTTTCCGGGAGGCTCTTTGAAAGTACACAAATACCCCTTCCTCAGCAAAATTTACCTACTTGTTTTGGCATTCACTGATGATTTTCTAAATCCATTATTTATTTAAAAATTCTTAGTGGGCAATCTATTGTAAGGAAGGTTTTCCCTTCTCTGCTATTTATTTATTCCTCTTAAACATCAGAGTAAAGATTCATGGATTTTTATTGTATTGAATAGTTTAATTTATTTTGATATTCCAGTAACTCCAGATGTGGCCGATCCAGTCAAATCCTAGACTACAGTCAATTCTTGGACCAACATAAAATGCACACCCTTCCCAGGGCCTGTGATACTTTCCTGATCTGGCCTCTACTGACCTCATGTCAAACTTGTCTTTTGGCCCAGTCCCTTCTGGTTCCCTGTATTTCAATGACACTGGACACCTTTCAGTTCCTCAGCCACATCAAGTTTGTTTTCCGACTTAGGGAATTTAAACTTTACTGGTCCCCCTCCTTGAACACATTTTCCTTAATCTTCACATGTGTGGCTTTGTCTTAGGATTCAGATCTCAGCAAGCAGTAGTCTATTCCAAGAGTTTCTCTCTCTCCAGTCTACCTAAAATTGCTCACCACTGTCCTACTCATTCTCTGCCACGTCCACTCTTTTATTTTCTGTATTGCTCTCATCACTCTCCTAAATTGTCTATTTGTATGTGCGTTGTCTAATATCCTGCAAGAAATCTGGGACCTTATCTACACAGTCTTTGTTGTTTCCTCAGCACCCAGAGTAGTATCTGCAAGTGTGTCCATATTTGCATGCAAAAATGTTTGTGTGTTCACACGTGCATGTACGTGTGTGGGGGGTGTGTATGGAAGGGATAGGCTCCATAAATATTTGCTGGGCCTTGGTGCCTGTAGCACAGAGGTTACGGTGCCAGGCACATACACTGAGGCCGATGGGTTTGAATCCGGCCTGGGCCAGCTAAACAACAATGACAACTGCAACAACAAAAAGAATAGCCGGGTATTGTAGCAGGCACCTGTAGTCCCAGCTACTTGGGAGGCTGAGGCAAGAGAATCACTTAAGCCCAAGAGTTTGAGGTTGCTGTGAGCTGTGATGTCATAGCACTCTACAAAGGGTGAGACTCTGTCAATAAATAAATACATAAATAAATAAAAATAAATATTTGTTGGTTGACCTACCAATTTAGCCTAATATTCTTTATGAGATGCCTTCCTAAGTCTCTGAGAATCCTGAAAGACAAAATATTTTCTTTTTTTTTTTTGGCCGGGGCCAGGTTTGAACCCACCACCTCCAGTACATGGGGCTGGCGCCCTACTCCTTGAGCCACAGGTGCCGCCTAAGACAAAATATTTTCATTAATAATGAATGTAAATCAAGATTTCCTTAATTTTCCTTTCTTTTGTACTTTTTACATTGCTTAGTTTTTTAAAGTAAATATACAGCAATACTCTTAGTATAATATGCTTACATGTAAAAAAAATATTGTTCATTAATGTTTTTTTCACCATTACTCAGAAACATATTTTCACTTCGAAATTATGGAAATACTAAAAATTGTCATTTTTGCTTACACAAGCATATGCCTGGTTAAAGCCATAAAAAAGTACTGCTGTTTCTTTTCAGAAGAGGGCTTTAAATTAGGCTAAAGGTTATTTCACCTGGGGGATTACTCAGCACTGGTTTTGCATGGAAATGAAACTGGGGTTTTGTCCTTGGTGTATAAATAAGAATGTCCCATTCGAGACAGGAACTGGATTCTGGAATATACACTCCTCTACTCCGTGACAGAACACAGCTGTTCATATCTCATAGGATAGTTGGAAACAAGGTTTTAAATTTGGCTTTGTGTTTACTTGTTGCTCAATGGCTCTGGGATGAAGATAGTGTGAGCTCATGATTGGATTTATTTTTGCTCATATATTGATTTTTAGTTATGGCATCAAAATATCTGATTATTTACATAAAATATCTGGAGCAATCTGTCGTGGGATTTCCATGTATTCTATTAACCTAAAAATTGTAGGAAGACTTTGATGACTATTTCTAGGTGAAACCTTAAATTAAGAAATGTAGTTATAATTGCATCGCTATTTTTTTCAAGGAATAGAAGCATGAGGACTGTCAGAAGTGGGAGTATGCATTTTGTTTGTTTCTGTGTTTGATTTTAAGGAGCATCGCGGCTACTGATCATGAACCAACAGATGCCAGGAAATCCTTCCCTTGCTTTGACGAACCCAACAAAAAGGCAACTTATACAATATCTATCATCCACCCCAAAGAGTATACAGCACTTTCAAATATGCCAATGGTGGTGAGTGTTTTTGAAATGTTCTGTTTATGCAGATAGTCTGTTTAAAACACTAGGTCAGGGCAGTGCCTATGGCTCAATGAGTAGGGCGCCAGCCCCATATACTGAGGGTGGGGGGTTCAAACCCAGCCCCAGCCAAACTGCAACAAAAAAATAGCTGGGCGCTGTGGTGGGGGCCTGTAGTCCCAACTACTTGGGAGGCTGAGGCAAGAGAATTGCCTAAGCCCAAGAGCTGGAGGTTGCTGTGAGCTGTGACACCATGACATTCTACCAAGGGCAACAAAGTGAGACTGTCTCTAAAAAATATAAAAAATAAAAAAATAAAACACCAGGTCAATTGCCCAATTCACTACGATGAGACCCCACTGAATACTAAAACTAAATGAGCACCAATTGTTTATTTAGAAGATTGAAATACACTTGGGCAATTTCTCTTTGAGTCTTAGAAGTCTTGAAACGAAGACATCACAGTCCAGTAAAAAAAGCCACTTTGGGGTTTCTGAACAAGAGAGAACGTCACAGACACGCATCTGCTGTCACTCTCTCTACCTGGCAGAATCCCCTAGTGATGACAAGTTACAGTAATGGCAAACTAATGGAATTACAAGCTGTAAATGATTTAAGGGCCTACTCACTATGTAGTCTTCAGTTCTGTATAAACCTAGATTTATTTATTTATTTATTTTAAAGGTAAAGCTACTTTAAAAAGTCATAACAAATACTGGGCTGTAGACACCAACCTCAGGGAACACTATGCCAGTAGGTTTTCTGGTCAACGGGAAGTGCTGGTTGAATATTAAAAAAAGAAAAAACAGGCTACAATAATTTCTGCCTGTATAATTATTCATTAAGTTAAAGCTCTTTCTTCTGTTACTGCCCCTCATCTCCGGAATGGGTCATGTAGTTGCCTACAGTGTCATTAGCTCAAAGCTGAGCCTTCTCACAATTTATGCATTTGACCTATAAAAAGAGCAGGTTCATGTTTAGGTATAATTGTCATCTCCCTAGTACCAGGGGGCAGTCAGCCCCAGACAGTATCTCCCATCCTTCTGATTCACTGTCTGAAGTACCATCATCGAAGTTAATCTCTTTTAATAATAAAATATTTCTTGAAAAAGCAAGAACAAAATAAAGCAAACAAAAGCTTAAGAGTATTAAAATGTGCTTTCGTCAGTCATCCGCGCCTCCCTGTGAAATTAGCTTTTCAACTTGTTTTCTTCCAGTGGTAGACACCTGGAAAAATTAAGCTTTGATTGGAGAAGAAAAAAGAAAGGATACATTTAAAGTATGACATACCAGTCCAGAAGATTGGATCAGAGCAAAACGCTGCCAGAATGTCTTGGCACAGACGGGGAGAGGGAAGGGGAAGAGAAATTAGGCAAAGCAACAGCCTCATCTCACTTCCCCTTCTGACCTCCTCTTTGGGCACAGCCACACTTCTTCACCTCTACTAGATCCAGACAGTTGTCTTGGAAGGAGAATAAGGAGCCTTAGGAGATGGAGACTAATACCACGAGGTTTGAGCTATGGAGTAACCTGCGTTGCAGGAACCCCAGCACCTCCCTACAAGCACATGCGCCCCCCGCCCCCCGCCCCCCGCAAAGTCAGGGATGCATCAGTTCTACTCCAACCTCCCTCATATCAGCTCTTTTTAAAGCTTCTGGTTTGGAGAGTGACTTAGAGCGGCCTCAGGCAACGTGGGAATGTTTAAACAGTGGCGGCATGCATTGGGCGAGTATTCCTGCTTGAAATCTTAGGACTAGTGATTGATAGGAGGACTAGTGATTGATAGGAGGACATAGACAAAACACCGGATGGGGCAGTAGCTGCACCAAGCAACTGGATCCTGCTCTGTATCAGGGGTAACCAAGGCACAGACTTTAGTGATCTTATCTTTCGTCTTCAGTGTAGATAACTAGAGGTGGGAAAGGAAAGCCAACATGCTGCTGTGCCTGATTGCCCACCTGCACGTAATCAAATCAGCAGACCCCTCCTTGGTTCTTCATTGGTACAAGAAACTGAGCAAGAGCCTGTTCTTCATTAAGGGACTACAGCACCCCTAAATCTTACGGTCAGGATTGTGTGGATAGTGTGGAAAGATAAACTCCTGTTCAATTGATGCCAAAATTTTAGTTCTCCCTGAGAAAGTTAATACAGGATATAATTCAGTCACTCTTTTTTGGCACTAAAAATAAAAGGAATTTTCATTTAGTCTTTTTCAGCATCACCATGATTTTACTCCTAAGCTTTGACAAAGAACTTCTGACGAGAGAGCCAGGTCTAGGACAGTTGTTTGTCTGTCTTTGTCTATTATTGATCTTTTGATAAATACAAGATTATCTTTTGTTTCCAACAGAAAGAAGAGTCAGTGGATGATAAATGGCACCGAACAACTTTCGAGAAGTCTGTCCCCATGAGCACTTACCTGGTGTGCTTTGCTGTGCATCAATTTCAGTCTGTAACGAGAATATCAAATAGTGGAAAACCTGTGAGTCTTGTTACATTTTAAAAAGTTGCCACCTCTATGTTTGTAATTAATTTTCCACTTTTTATGAATAGCATTTTTTCAGAGTACATGCCAAAAAACCCCATTAATCATGAGGTTCTGTAAGCTTGATAATACGTCAAACAATGTAGAAAAATGTAAGCTGAAAAGACAGGTGAAAAAATGAACAAACACAATAGAAATAGGTACGCTTGACCTTGAATTATTGTAAGGAGAAAATTCACTATAGATCAGAAGCTAGTTCTTAGGTACACCAGTGCAAATATGTTAAAATGTGTGGCTATACCCAGTTTAATAAAATGGTTGAGTGTGTATGTTGGGGTGTGGTTCTGGGTAGAAACCAAAGGGGGAGGAAAAAACCAGATGTAAATGTCCTTCAAGTAAGCAAGCACTAAGAAATTTGTGCTGCCATTTCTGTATAAAATTATTTTTTCTTTCTTTTTTTTTTAGACAATTTCGCTTTGTTCCTTCGGTAGAGTGGCCTGGTGTCATAGGTCACAGCAATCTCAAACTCTTGGGCTTAAGCAATCCTCTTGGTTCAGCCTCCCGAGTATCTGGGACTACAGGTGACTGTCACAACACCTGGCTGTTCTTTAAGAGACGAGTTCTCACTTTTGCTCAGGCTGGTCCGGAAATCTTGAGCTCAAGTGATCCACTCATCTCAGCCTCCCAGAGCACTAGGATTACAGGCATCAGCCACTGCACTCAGCCTTCCTACATAAAATTCAAAATAAGACAGCCACAAAATATCAAAAAGTCTTTTTTTTAAGTGAGAGAAAATATAGGTAAACTTAAAAAAAAAAATCAAGATGGTTAGTTCGATAGATTTTTTCAGAAAAACAAATACTTTTACCTAATTCATTTTTCTTTTCATTTTGGAGGCCTCCACTTAGCTTATGTCCTGAACACTTGCTTAATTTGTCTACTAAGTTAACCCACCTCTGTGCTATATATTTTATAGATATGAAACTTCATAATCTTTGAAATATAGTTTTAAAAGGAAGAAATCTCACCCCCCTTTATTATACAGACAAGAAAATTGAAGCTTACGGAGTTTGAGTAATTTACTGAAGATTACCTACCTGGCAAATGGCAGAGACTCAGATTCCAAATTCTTTTCAGATACTGTATCTGGTTAAGCCTTTCAGAACATGATATTCTGAAAATATCTTTACTTCTTCACTAGTCATTTGCAGGGAAGGGATGGATGCTTCTATTTCCTGTGAAACTAGCTTCTGTAAAACTTTACCTTCATTTTGGTATAGTAGGGTTCGTATTGAGATCCCCTAAACCTGTATTTCTCTCATGCTGCCTACACTGTATCTAAATTATAGCGATGGGGTGAATGTCCAAAGACCTTTGCAAAGGAGCTGTACATCAAAATCATGTACCCACATTTTGTCTTTCCCTTGGCACGTATGTTGCTTTGATGAGACCCTTAGTCCTGGTAAAGGACACTACCAGTGGCTAACAGATAATATTAGCTATGAAAAAGAAGCAGTTTCAGAAAGAGAAAGTTGTTTCTTCCAGGTTGTACTAAGTGCAGTTGACGGCACCTCTCCTGCTTCATGCAGAGGCCAGAACATTAGCCAAGCTTGTTTTTTCCTTTCAATCTCAAAACAGACATGGAATTTTTGGTCTGAAGAAGCTTTCTTCATCATGTGAAATTCAATGGCACGGCTGTCTTTCATCACGTGCAACTATTCTCATGTGTGTTAAAAATTATTATTCTGTTTTGGGAAAGTTTTTCTATTATGGGTGGAAACTTCAAGACAAGGCAGAAAGCTAAACAGTTCTACTAATGATGAGACAGTTTCATAAATAAAATCAATGCAACCAATTAATCGGCTGATGACATTGTTACTTTCTAATAGGGACAGTGAGCTTGACTTTGCAATATGTCCTCTGAGCAAGGACATGTGTTTGTAAGGTAGCTGACTGGCTTGGAGAGTCAGCAGAGCTTGCAACAGTTAGTTGGGTTCTAAGAATGGATTTTATATGAAGGATTTGGAGTGACATAATGGGAAATATAATTTGGCAAAAGATCCCAAAATACTCTGTCTTTGATAAATATATCTTTAATAATTCTTGTATGAAAGTTGAGTACATAACATTCTATCTTAAATTAGTGATGTGTTTTCAACATTTGGGAGGGAAACAGATAATATTGTTGTGATATATTACTTTCTGACCATCTACTTAGTAAGAGAGCAACAGAAGCCAGTTCCCTTCCGTAGAAGGGCTGGAGATGGCAAGGCACCTACTGTGCCTACTTTTATTGTCTCCACCCCTTCTACAGAGGCAACCAGACTTTTCCCTCCAGAAAAAAACTGTGGGGCTGTTTCCTTCAAAAGCTGAACGAGCCTTACAGGAAAAATTTAAGGCATGTGGTGTGATCGGTGGTACTCTGCAGTAAATTCTTCCTCTTTGGCATTTGGGAGGTTCCCCTTCTGGCTCTCTACACACTTATTCTAAGTTGAAATCTAATAGTTGACATTCACCCAAGTACAAAGTAATCCAGGTATGATTTTCCACTTCAGGGGGAATTACAGGAACGTCAACCTTCTTAAATCTACTGAAATACAGCATTAGAGGAAACCCACGCTGGCCTCATAGTCCTACACTCTTATTGACGAACAGGCCACCTAAGACAGGGAGGTCTGTGAGGAAAACAAAACATAAAAGAAAAAAAATTGAAGACAAATAAAAACACAGGGAGAGTAAATAGCACTAGTTGAAGAAACAGAAGAGAATTTTTAAAAGGTCATAAAAAATTAAATGTGCCCATGCACATGACCTCTAAATGTACTCAGAGGTTCAAGGAGATGTGATCATAATAAAATAAGAAACAAAAAGTGACGAGAAAACAATTAGAAATAGTAGTAAGAGTTTAAAAATGTAATTTTCAAAGCATGTCCTAGGAACCTGTTTGTGATCGATTTCTTCCCAAACTAGAGCACAATAAGCCTATAACTTCAGTTCCCACCTGAGGCTTTGTATTTTTCATGAATTATATGTTTATATATGTGTATATTGCTTCATGCCCTGATATGTCTTGTGGGGTTCTCATTTTTACATTTTATCAATAATTTCTGAGTGTTGGGGGGGGTACATCAAAGCATGAACTTATTGACACAGTACCTGTATTACTTTTTAATTTAAAAAATTGAAATTGAAATTGTTATGTACATTTCTTTTTTTTGAGGCAGAGCCTCAAGCTGTCGCCCTGGGTAGAGTGCTGTGGCATCACAGCTCACAGCAACCTCCCACTCCTGGGCTCAAGTGATTCTCTTGCCTCAGCCTCCCAAGTAGCTGGGACTACAGGCGCATGCCACACGTCCGGCTATTTTTTGGTTGCAGCCGTCATTGTTGTTTGGCAGGCCAGGGCTGGATTCGAACCTGCCAGCTCAAGTGTATGTGGCTGGCGCCTTAGCCACTTGAGCCACAGGTGCCAAGCCTGTTATGTACATTTCAATTGGTAGAAATTTCATGAATCAAAAGACTATTCTTATCTGCTCTGCTTCTGACAGCACATCAATCACCTGCTATTCATAATTAGATTATAACACGCAATCCAAGAATCTGTAATACTCTCATCAAACTCTCTTGTGCATATTTATCCTTCTGATAAGACCTCCTTTATATCAATAAATACAGAATTAAGGCCTATATTCTTCTTAGTTGTTTCCTGGAGAGAGCATAGCAGACATCAGTAGTTGAACCATTCATTATGTTCAAAATATCTTCTTTGTTCAAGAGAAAAATTAGATTGGTTGTAAAGGTATCAAAGAAAACTTTTAACTCTGTGTATTTTGTTTTTTGAAGATAAGTTACATTACCTTGTTATTCAATTCTGAAAAACAAAAGTAACTTGACGAGTTATTTAGAGTAGTTTAGCAACAATTGAGGCCAGAGGCTGATGGATCTTTTACAACTCCATTGGCAAGAAAGTTACTTATGTTTAGTTAATGGGTTCAGGATTTTAAAGTAAATAAAATGAAATAAAATAAAGAAAGGGAAAAGAGATTATATGACTTTTTAGTTAGGTGAACTAATTCTTGAGTTATTAAATAAAAAATGTGATCCTATATTCTTGAAGGAGTTATATCATGGGAAACAACATCTCCAATAAGTATTTCAATAGCCTGATAGTTCAGCTGAAAGTTTCACATTGGGATATATTGTCATTTATTTTTTAATCTAGAACAATGTGAATTATAAATATATATTTTTTTGGTGCCATGACTCAGATATTTTTAATTTTAAAATTGTAGGTTAAATGTACATACGTTATAGAAAATTTGGAAGGAACACAGGAAGAAGAAAAAATAAAAATTACCCATATTATTATATATAAAATTATTCTAAGTTGTAAGGTATTACAAAGTGACCTACAGTAACTTTGCCAGAATGTTTTAGCTTTTATTAATCCTTTGCTTAAAAGGGATTAATCCTTTGTCCAGAATAGATTTCCCTAGGTTTTCTTTTAGTATTTTTGTGGTTTTAGGTTTGATATTCAAGTCTCAAATCCATCTTCAGTTGATCTTTGTATATGGTGAGAGATGAGGGTCCAGTTTCATTCTTCTGCTTATGGATATCCAGTTTTCCCAGCACCATTGCTGGGAAAGGAAGGGTATCCTTTCCCTAGTCCATGTTCTTGTCAAATTTGTCAAAAAATCATTTGACTGTATATGGCTTTCTTGCTGGGTTTTCTGTCTTTACTATGTTTCACTGATGTATGACTGTATGTGTTTGTTTTTATAACAGTACCATGCTGTTTTGGTTGTTAGAGTATTCTTGTATAATTTAAAGTCAGGCAATGTGATGCTTCCAGGTTTATTCTTTATGCTTATGATTGCTTTGGCTATTCGGGCTCTTTTTAGGTTCCTTATGAACTTTAGAATTGCCTCTTATTATTCTGTGAAAAATGATATTGATATTTTGATAGGGATTGCATTTAATTTATTTATACATTACTTTGACCAATATGGTCATTTTAACGACATGAATTCTTCTGATGCATGACATGGGATGTTTATCCACTTGTTTCATCTACAATTTACTTCATAAATGTTTTGTAGTTTCTCTTGCAGAGATCTCTCACCTCCTTTGTTAAGTATATTCCTAGATACTTTTTGTAGCTATTGTAAATGGAATGGCTTCTTGATTTGGTTCTCAGGTAAATTGTTACTGATGTACGGTGTGTGACACACCTTTTGGGGATGAGACATTGTTGTTAGAGGAACTTTACCTAGCAAATGCAAGCAGTGGAACCTGGCTCTTTGTACCCTCAAAGATTCCCTAAAAAGAAAAAAAAAATGCTATTGATTTTTGTACATTGATTTTGTATCTTGACACTTTACTGAATTCATTTATCAAATCAAATACGTTTTTGGTGGCGTCGTTGGGGTTTTCTGGATGTAAGATCATATCACCAACAATCAGGTAAAATTTACTTCCTCTTTTCCAATTTGGATGCCTTTTACTTTTTGCTCTTGCCTGATTACTCTGGCTAGGACTTCTAGTATTGTGTTGAACAAGAGTGGTGAAATGGTCAGCCTTCACTTGTTCCAGTTTTTAGAGGGAATGCTTTCAATTTTTTCCCCCTATTTAATATGCTATTGGGTGTGGGTTTGTTGTATATAGCCTTATTTTAAGGTGTGTTCCTACTTAGTTTGTTGAGAGCTTTTTATCATGAAGGGAATGCTGAATTTTACTGAATGATTTTTCTTTGTCTGATTTGTGTGTAGTACGATCCTTGCATCCCTGTGATGAAACCCACTTGATCACAGTGAATTATCTTTTGATAATGTGCTTTTGAATTCTACTGGCTAGTATTTTGTTGAGTGTTTTTGTGTCTATGTTCATCAATATTGGCCTGTAATGTTCTTTTCTTATGTTCCTGTTAGGTTTCAGTACCAAGGTGATACTGGACTTATAGAATGAATTAGGATGAATTTCTTTTACTTCTATTTTTTTGAATGGCTTCAGGAAGATTACTATTAGTTTTTCTACATGTGTTTGATAGATTTCCTATATGTGCTGCTCAGACAGCTCTTCATAGTAGCTGAGCTCTGAACTCAAAATTTTGAACTTGGTTTGAGCCAGTATAGTCAAAGCAGAAAGGAAAGTATTTATTCAAACTTAAAGCCAAAGTTTTGCATATTTATGCAAGTTTATCTATGAGTAAGTGCAAAACAAAAATTTAGGAAGATTATAACATCGAAAGGCAAAACTTCAAAAAAAAATCCCACAATGTATTGTTATACTTTTTTGCCAAGTGCTCTTTTCCCCTACTTTTCTGCCTATTGCTGGTGGAACGTTTAGAAGAACATGAACTTACAGAATTTAACATTTTGATGACATGTTTAGTAAAACAAAGTGCCTTAAATGTGCATTTATAGAATTGAAAGCAATATAGATTTCTATTTATCATCCTGGTTGTCTCAATACTGATAATGAAACAGAGAGTTCCTTTAATCAGATTATTTTGTAAATCTTCACTGAGCACCTACCATGTGCATAGGCTGATGGTAAGCCTTTAAAGGAATAAAATATGATAGGACATCTGTACCTCAATTGAGATGTGAAGCAGAGGTAGTCATCATTGCCTAGTGCCACCCAAGTTTGTTTTCAAGATACTTCCTGGTGGTACCATCCATCTGGGTTCCAAAGACCCTGCCTTGTTTTTAGGGGTTCTGCAAGAGTCCTGCTTATTTAAAGTGGAATGTCTCTTTGGAGCAGTTCAGATGAGAGCCTGCAAAATCTTGAAAGGTGAATGGTGCTACTTTAGATGGATGGTCAGCAGGGAAAAGTCAAGCTGCTGTTCAATAGGTAGAGTGACGATGTTTTTTTTTTTTTTTTTTTTTTTTTTTTTTTATACAAAGTCTCAATCTGTCACTCTGGGTAGAGTGCTGTGGCATCACAGCTCACAGCAACCTCCAACTCCTGGGTTCAAGTGATTCTCTTGCCTCAGCCTCCCAGTAGCTGGGACTACAGGCCCCCACCACAATGCCTGGTTATTTTTTTTGGTTGCAGTTGTCATTGTTGTTTAGCAGGCCTGGGCCAGGCTCAAACGCACCAGCCTCAGTGTACGTGGCTGGCACCCTACTCACTCAGTTATGGGAGCCAGTGACTATGTATTTTATTATCTATAAAATATGGATAACATAGCAGGTATTATTAATTGTGCTGCAACGAATGGCATAAACAGACTTTTATTCCTGGGAAAACCTGAATGTATGGTTACCATTATCAGCTGAAGATGCTCAATAGCCAAGGATAATATGGATCCAAGGCAAAACTGGCCTGCAGAGCTCGCAGGTGGAACTCTGCAGGCCTTGACCCGCCTTCTGACCCAAGCGATAGTGGCAGTGGTGACTGATTGTTCGTTTAAACTGATTTCTTGTGTTTCATGTGGTCTTCCTAAGGTCAGCTTTTATCTCAGACCCTAACATACCCTTTTAGGGTCTCATCTCATCAACCTTCTCTCTCCTTCCTTGACCTGGGTAACTTTTATCTGGCTTTCTGAGACAGAGTATTCTGGCCATTCCTCCACTCTCTCTTCTCCAACCTATTATTACAGGAAAAACTCCGTGGTTTGCTTTTTCCTAGCCTTCTGATTTTATTGTTAAAAGCTTTTCCAAATCAGGCTCTGAACCTGTAGCCTTGTAGCCACATGAGACCTTTAGTGTGGCCTTTTGACTAAATTTAAATTTTACTATGTTGCTATTAAGTTTCAATAATGAGATTTGTTCTGTGACATTTGGATTTGGTTGAGGGACCACACTTGGGCATCTGGAGGGCCACATGGGCCTTGAGGCCACAGGGTTCCCATCCTTGGTTGGGCTTTCATATGTATTGTGTGGGCGTCCAGAGCCTATTTTGGAAGTCAAAACCACAGCAGTGATTCTTCTGCAGCAATTTTTTATAGTCAGAAAAATAATACTGCCAAATAGTTTGCTTAAATATAAAAAGCTTTTGATTTACAGAGCTCTTTGGAATTTGTAATTGTGGATAAGAGATTTTGGGAACTGGACCAGTGCAAGGATTGGAGGTAAAGTAAAAAATCAGTGATACAAAATTACTATACTCCATTATTATTAAGAGCATCAGCTTCATAGGATTGGAGTGTAGAGTGAAAGAGACATTGTGTGGGAAGTGCTTATCACATTATCTGAAGAATTGTGAGTATTCAATAAGACTAATAAGTAATCATAATAATTACATTACTGAGTGTTTTACTTGATTTTGTTTGCCATAGGCATAAATAACGACTGAATGTAAAGATGGTACACAGCTTTCTTAAGTTGTTCAAGGGAGGTTGATCTAATGGAGGATCAACTCCTAGTAGAGTCTAGGAGAGGGACCCACCCTGTTAGAGGAGTGATGACCATCAACCAGGGATCCATTCTCGTGGGCTTAAGTCTCCACTTGCTGGAGGCATCTGAATGAAGCTATAACAGTAAGAATCCTAAGAACCCACTTCACAGTCAATTCCAATGTGACAAGAGAAAAGCAACAACAGCTAGATGCAGTGGCTCATGCCTGTAATCCCAGCACTCTGGGAGGCTGAGGCGGGTGCATTGCCTAAGTTCACAGGTTCCAGACCAGCCTGAGCTAGAGCAAGACCCCGTCTCTCAAAATAACCAGGCAATGTGGCAGGCGCCTGTAGTCCCAGCTACTTGGGAGGCTGAGACAAGAGAATCAATTGAGCCCAATAATTTGAGGTTGCTGTGAGCTATGACACCACAGTACTCTGAAGGTGTCAAAAGTGAGGGTGATAAAGTGAGACTGTGTCTCAAAAAAGGAAAAAAAAAAAAAAAAAAAGGAAAAGAAAAGCAACAGCAGTGATAAAACAGGTGTTTCCCAACCCAGAGAATAATCAGTTGAATATAGGATGTAGAAAGTCCAGACTTTTACCACTGCCTGTAGCTCAAAAGATTCAGTGGTCTGCAACACGGCTAATAGTGTCTGGCAGTGATACACCCAGGTAATTTAACTCGCTTAGGAAACTTACTATCTTTAAAAAGGAAATACATCCATAAAAGTTAGGTTCTGGAAGCCTTACACACTTTGTTCTTATATGTAAAATTTACATATATAATCGTAGAGCTTATATATTAAGTTATAAAGCTTATATATATAGTTGTAAAATGTATATGTAAAGTTTAAAGTTAACTTTTAATAGGGTCCTTGAATAATAAAGGACCCCTTTTAGAAGAAGAAAGAAAACATACACACGTGGGCGTGGGTGCGTATCCCTCCTCTCACATGTTCTTTCAGGATGGCTAGTCATGCACTTTAAAAAATCACGTCAGTAAAGCAAGCACATGTTAGACAGATGGCAATTATTAAAAAGCGGTGACAGCTTGGGAGTAATTTGCTGAACTTTGTCATGGACAGAAGTTCTGCAGCTCAGCAGATGCCAGAGGAGGGTTAATCACCTTTGTCAAGGCCCAGATAAAGGGGAAAGACTGAGCACACTTGCATGTGGAGGGTGAGGCCAGAGAGCAGGGAGGGACAAAGGCATCAGCCGTGGGGGATGGCTTTTAAAATCACCAGATCCACATATCAAAAGTAATCTGTAGACAGACCAGGCTGCAGTTTCTCAGAAACAAAAGAGGAAGAGATAAAGGATTGCTTTTATTTTGGTTGGATTTGCATTAACACCAACATTATTTAAAGACATCACTTTCCTCTGTCACCAACAAAAATGCATAGTAAAGGCTCAGCACCCTGAGCTCAGCTTGGTGCCAGCCACATATACTGAGGCTGGCAGGTTTGAGCCCAGCCAGGGCCTGCTAAACAACAATGACAACTGCAACAACAACAAAATAGCTGGGCATTGTGACAGGTGCCTGTAGTCCCAGCTACTTTGAGGTTGCTGTGAGCTGTGATTTCACAGTACTCTATCGACAACGACGACATAGTGAGACTCTGTCTCAAAAAAAAAAAAAAAAAAGAAAAGAAAAAAGTATATAGTAAGAAAAAATGGATTATCTCATCTTAGAAGGAGGCTGCTTAAAATGGAGTCCATCTATCCACATAGGAAATGAGAAAATTTTAGTCAGAAAGAGCACAGTGAGTATTTCTGCCCCTCATCGGTCCACTTACAGGGAGAGGCCACACTTTAGCTGCTGTTCCTCTTCCTCAACCCTCCCTCCCTCCTTCACTGCTGAAATGTTATGTGCAGCTCAGAAGCACAGAGTGCATGGACAGCAGCACAGTGCATCAGAGGAGCTGTCCTGTTTGAAGTTGTTGATGGTAGAGAAAGGACGGGGAAGGAAACCTGAGAGCTTTCACATGTTAATTAGCTCAGAGAGGAAAATTCTGAGTCTCAGTTTACGATTTGGCCATCCTGCTGAAGGTGACAGAGTTTGATTTCCTATGGACAATTACCTTTGTTCTGCTCAGGGGCCTCAGACCACCAACTGGATCCTTAGTGTCACTTCACTCTTTGAAATACACGTGACATTATCACAGAGAGGACTGGAGGGCAATGAGGAAATGTGTCATCACTTCTGGCAAAAAAAAAAAAAAAAAAAAAAAAAAGGCCAAAAAACTGAAAGCATGTTGAGATGATAGCTGAGTGAGTTGCATTGTCTTTGGAGGGGAAGATGAATTCATTTTATGCAAATGAGGCAAGAATGTGGATGTGGGACAGTGAGGCAGCACGGCAGGTTGAAGGGACGCCGTTCCAGGACGTGTCCGTTAAATTACTGACTCTTCTCAGTGTTCTTTCCTTCTGAGAATAGAAGGCTCAGGATGTGGCTTAAATGAGTGTGCCCTGAGAAAAATACAGAGAATAGATGTCGGCTTTTCTTTTTTCCTTTTTTATTTTGAATTAGGTCCAGTTAGGTAAATGGTCTTGAGCTTACTAATGACCACATCTTGTGCTTAAACTGAGGGTTTTGAATCAGGTTTTAAGTTTAGCAGGTATATTTTATTTGAGTTTCTTGCAAACTCTTAGCAAACACTAGTTGCCTGAAGCACCTTCTCTTTTTATTTTGAGACAGAGTCTCACTATGTCACCCTCGGTAGAGTGATGTGGCATCACAGCTCAGAGCAACCACAAACTCTTGGGTTTAAGCGATTCTCTTATCTCAGCCTCCCCAGTAGCTGGGACTACAGGCACCTGCCACAACGCCCAGCTATTTTTTTGTTGTAGTTGTCGTTGTTTGGGCTTGAACCTGTCAGCCTTAGTGTGTGTGGCTGGCACCCTACCCACCAAGCTATAGGCGCCTTCCTTCTTTTATTTTATATACTAAGCAGTGCCTAAACACCTGTAATAGTCATTCCTTAGTGTCCAAGGGACCACGTCAAATTAGATAACCCGGTGTTTAAATGAATTCTTGATTTTTTTTTTTTTTTTTTTTTTTACAAAGTCATATATGCTTAGAACTGGGAGGAGGCAGTTTAATACTTGATTTGGTTTATAAATTGTGTTGTAGAGGCACAGCATAATATCCTAGCAACTTAGAGAATTGATGTAGCTTACCTAGATTACTTCCTCTCAGGAAAATTTTGGATCATTATTTATTATTTATTAGTTGGGAGCAGAATAGTTGATATATCAGAAGGGTACTTTGGAACACCTGGGTAGAGTAGCACAGGAGGGTAACATGTACTCAAGGGCTCTTTATGTGGGAAAAAGCATGTGAATTCATTTCCTCAAAATCAACTACAATAGAGAGAGAGAGAGTTAGATGCATGCCTAGACAGACAGACACATCACGGGTAATAAGAAGACAGTATATATTCTAAATGAAAAAAAAGTAATAATATTTTACATGTCTGGCCCATTGTGCCAACCGTTGTGTTTTACGTTATTTTCCATCGTTAAAATCACTCAGACTAGTGGAATTTTATTGTCCTTTTTTACATGAGTCTCAGTGGTGTGAAGTGATTTATCTGAGACCACACAGGAGGCTGACCTGGGATTCAAATTAGACTTATCCAGCTCCAAAGCCCACTTTCTTTCAACTATATCATGTATCATAGCTTTTGTGTTTTATTGAATGAAGAATAAATTTTCATGGATTTTTTTTTTGTGTTTTGTTTAATAGCTCACTATTTACGTCCAGCCAGAGCAAAGACACACAGCTGAATATGCTGCAAACATAACTAAAATTGTGTTTGATTATTTTGAAGAATACTTTGCAATGAATTATTCTCTTCCTAAATTAGGTGAGAGCCATTTCTTATTTTCTTATTTTTAATATTGCCTTTGTTTTCACCTGAACTAACTCGCTTCTTCCAATGATGTCACCGTTAGTGAACAGTCACCCCTGTGTTATTTTAATATTTGCTTACAATGTGTGTGTAAGGCTTACTAGGTGCTGAAAGATTCATTCTGGATTCCTCCAAGAATAATGTCTATACTCTGTTCTTATCAGATAAACAGGTAGTCTTTTATTTCTACGTAAAGATGAAAGTATTGTGCATAAACCTGCTGATCTTGATAACGATGGAGCCAGACATTGGAAGGTAGATCAGCTGATTTCAAATCAGTGCCCACACCAATAGCTTACATTTTCTCTCTGTTATCAACAAGTTGGAAAATAGAAAGAAATGATATTGTGAGAGTCCCATGTGCTTCTTATCCTTCATTGTACAAGACAAATTGTAGATTATCCAGAGGTTAAAATGAAACACTAGCATTCCTTCCAGAAATGTTGTTTTCTAAGACAGGGGGAAGCATGCTCTCTTTTTAAAAGAAAAGTGGGCCTATGGCCAAAGCAGGTGGACATGACACTTCTGTCAATAGCAGAAGTGCTTTGCTAATAAGCTTGAGTCCTATTAGCAAAGACTTTAAATAAAATACCCACACAGATGTTTGTAGGGATGAAAATGAAGGCAGTAAGAAAACAAATCAACCAACAAATAGAGTTTCCGCCCTTTACTTTAATAAATCATCAGTGCAAAGCCGCTGGTCTGCCCGATTCTCTACCTGAGAACCACTGCCGCGCTGAGCAAGTCTCCTGACGCCACATTTTCTGCTCATGGAAACAGCTCTATTTTTTATTGCTTAACAACTATTACAGGAGATAGAGAAATAAATTTTCATCAAAATCAGAATGCTATTTAACAAAATATTAAGCACATGAATTTAAAGGCTTTTCCCTTTGATCTCACCTACACCATCTAGGAGACCTTGGGAGGTGGAACTCTCACAAATTTCTTCTTTCTCTTCTCTTTCTTCCTCCTTCCCCACGGCTTTATGTGCATTCTCAACCTTTTCAGAAATAATTCTATTTTAGGCTCCTTTAGAAATGATTTCTGCATTTATTATACTCTAAAAAATTAAATGTGCTGCAGTGAGTTAATCATAATGGCAACACTTTCCAGAGAAATGAGACGACAAAACATTCTTTTGTTCAAAGATTAAGTGAAAATTACATTATGAAACATAGCGATACTTGGAAGAGAAACGTCTCCACCGTTTAAGTGATATTCTTATGATAAAATAACCAAACCTAAAAATGAAGATAAAATGCAAAAGAGACTACTATTATCATCTTGACCTCTATTTAAGATAAATTCCTTTTTATTCTTTTAGAAAAAGCTTTAATGAATCTTTTCACTGGAAATAAAAGGACTTTTCTTATATTAATGGAAACTCAATTTATTTTCACTAGTATGCCTCATTTATATTATATGGAATAATAAAGAAATTACATACTCATGAAAGTTCATTAACTAGAGAAGCTGTTAATATTTTGCCCAGTGATCAGCTGTGCACTTTCTGTTTGGGGTTTTAACAGAGAACTGATCAATACTGCCTCCTTCTGTCAGATATTTGTCTAAGTTTATAGGATCCAGCAAGAATGAAGAATAGGAATTGCTCGTACAATCCAACATTTTAGAACTGGAAGGGAATTTAGAGAGAATATAGTCAATTCCACAATTCTCCAGCCTATTTAATACATAAAAGTGGATTGTAGGGAATTAAGTTGACCTCAAATTCTATAGAATGAGAGAAAAAATGTACTTTTATATTCTCTAATATTCTGTATCCTTGGATGGAAACACATTTATGTGCACTTAGAAGCTCTGTATTTTTAAGTCCTCATTTGAAAACTTCGTTCTTCTTTTCCTCATAGCTTACCCCCTCAAACAGATGCTATCTATGATTTAAGTGAAAAAAAGCCAATAAAATGGGAGGAAAAAAGCTAATAAAAATGAGTACAGCGAGAAACAAAGGCTATGAAATTCTAGAGGCCTTGAAAAGAGCATTGCCATTAGTGTCCTTCTTAAAAAAACAAACAAATATAAAAGGAGATACTTTGCTATCTGGAACCAACAGGAAAAGCTCCGTGGAAATCTTCAGTGCGCAGGGACTGAGATGTTTGCACAAATGATTACTGTTTTTCACTCTAAGATATTATTTTTAGCCTTTTAAAAAGCATTCATGCACAGAACTTAATCTGGTAGACTAAAAAATGTTTTGAACAAACGGAAAGAATGTTTTTCTCTCTGGACTTTCTCTTTTTCCATAGATAAAATCGCTATTCCAGATTTTGGCACTGGGGCTATGGAGAACTGGGGCCTCATCACATACAGAGAAACAAATCTGCTCTATGACCCCGAGGAATCAGCCTCATCAAACCAACAGAGGGTGGCCAGCGTGGTTGCCCATGAACTTGTGCATCAGGTATAGGATCTTAGTATCAAATTAGTTTGTTTTTGGAAGTGTCTTAAGACCATACGAATAATTCAAATTATTTATGACTTAGCATATAAAAAATAGCCAACTAAAAAAAACTTGCATGACAATCTTTCTTAGTGCTAGGAAACAACCATAAAGAAACTTCAAATGCATTATTTTGCCTTTAGGAAATATACAGGAGGCTGTCCTATAAATTTCCATACAGAGGGTGCCAAAAAAATCCATATGCATTTTAGGAAAGAAAAAACTGCATTAAAATTGTAATACTCAATATAAAGCAATAACAAAAGATGAATATAAGTCACATTAAGTACCTCTTATAACTGCAAAAATGAAATGTGATTTGAGTATTACAAACTTAATATTTTTTTCTTTCTTAAAATGTTTTAATATATATTTTTGATGCCTTCTATTTCCCAGCAATACCTAAACAAAGACAATAAACTAAGGTGAGTTTAATATAATTTAAAGATCAGGATAAAGCAGGAAATAAATGTTATTCCTGATCCTCTGTGTCACAGTGGCAAAATATACATAGACAAATGTTTTCAAAATGTCTAGGCCTCTCCAGCATAAGCATAAGAATTTAATTATCTCTTTATTGCTTATAATTTTAGTGGTTTGGAAATATTGTGACCATGGACTGGTGGGATGACTTGTGGCTAAATGAAGGATTTGCTTCTTTCTTTGAGTTCCTTGGAGTAAACCATGCAGAAAAACACTGGCAAATGGTAAGCCCTAAACACATAAACTCCAAATCTCTACCTTCCTCAGGCAAAGCAAACTGAAGCCTTTGGACTACAGAAGTGGTCCTGAGTTAGGGGCCAAGTACAGTGGTGAACTTGGAATTCCACTGTGAGAATAGCATGGAGCCAACTGACTTCCACTGACTTATACCTTGCTGGGAGCCTTTGCCCTGTCTCTAGAGGGCAACTGACCACCATAATCTAGGAATATCTTTGACAGAGTCACTCAAAAACACATACCAGGGCAGGAAAACAATTAAGCAGCATTGAAAATGTTAACTCTGTGCTCAGGAGAGTATCCATAGTACTAACCTTTTGCAAGTGTCAAAGTCTTGTTTTTGTGAACAACTTCCCTTAGAAAGATGGTTGAAATCATGTTGGGGAAGTGATAAGAGCATAATCTTAGTAGTTAGACTTCAGTTCAAATCCTGGACACATCATCCCTTGGATTCATGACAGGGAACGTAACCTTTAGCAAGTTACATAATCTCTCTGTGTCAGTTTTCCTGTCCATGAAATAAGAACATCATTCTTTATCTTTGTAAGCTCCAAAGCTCCCAAAATGTACATATAACTATAAATAGTGGGCCCTTGAGAGGCCCGGAACAGAAACTTCTATGAGCTTTACAATTTTTTTTCAGAAAAGCTAGGTATATTTGTTATTTACACGTAGATTGTGTAAGTATTCTAGTCTGATTGTATATATGAATGTCTAAGTATGTAGAGATGAGAAAGTAGAGAATTCTGAGAGGTTGTCTACCATGTAAAATATTGCCCTCTACTGGACAGAATAAGAAAAGTTAAGTAAGCTCCAGTTTCCCTAGACTATTTGAAAAAGTGAAAAACCTCATTTGCAACAATTACTAATTAAAAATTTTTTACCTAAACTAGGGTTTTTCCACCATGGAACTATTAAGATTTTGGACCAGAGAATTTTTTTGTGGGAGGCTGTGCATTGTAGTTACAGCACCTCTGGTCTCCTAAATACCAGTAACCCACCATCCCACCTATGACAACCAAAAATGTCTCCATCTGCTTCCAGATGTCCTCTCTGGGGGACAAAAATATTCCCCAGTTCTGAACCAGTCATTAATTTTTAGAAGTTATTGAAAATAAACTGTATAAATGCAGAATTATTTTCCCCTTCATTTTCTCTCTCAAAGTAACCTGATGCTCTTCTTACATCAAAATGTTGTAAGAAATGACAACTTTCTAATACTGTCTAATTTTCTAATTTTAGCATCTCAAAAACACTAGTTAAATACCAGAATCGGGTATGCACGTCTTAAATAAGATTTAATCACATGTCCCAACATAGTAATTCATTAATTTCTTCATCTATCCATCATTCTTCATTCAGCAAACTCCAGAGAACCCCAAAATGAATAGTGAATAAAACACATTTCTTGCCCTTAAGGAGTTTCCTGTTTAAGTTCTTGTAGAAGGAGGGGTCATAATAAATAGAGATATTTTATAAGAGAGCTTGATAAGCACCACAGTAGTGAACCTTCATTTCATAGTTAAAAGAAATCTAAGGGTCAGGCAGGTAATATAACTTTCCAACATTACACATACAGTTGTTAACAAAATTGAAATTACAGTCAAATTTCCTGATACCAGGAAATAACAGAATCTTCACCTAAATTGCTTAGGTATACAAAAAACGAAATCCAAGTCAAAATTACTTTGAGTGGCAGGCTGGGCGTGGTGACTCACGCCTGTAATCCTAGTGTTGTAGGAGGCCGAGCCAGGTGGATTGCTTGAGCTCAGAAGTTCAAGACCTGAGCAAGAGCAAGACTCCATCTCTAAAAAAAACCTAGATGGGTGTTGTGGCAGGTGCTGGTAGTCTCCGCTACTCAGGAGGCGGAGGCAAGGGGATTGCTTGAGCACAAGAGTTTGAGGTTGCTGTGAGCTATGATGCCATGGCACTCTACTGAGGGGCAATAAAGTGAGACTCTGTCTCAAAAAAAAAAAAAAAAAAAGTCCTCAATTGGCAGTCATCACTTGACAATATAGTACATTGCCTATTATATGTGAAAACCACAAAACTGGAAAATGTAAGCTGACATAACATTTCTTCTTTTGGAAATGTTTTTCATTAAGTGGAGCCAAAAAGTTTTTTATTTTTTAAAATTAGTAGTGATTTAACAGAGTGTGATTTCAGTTGCTTAAGAATCAAAATAATAAGAGCAGCTGATGTGTTAGGTTTTCACTCAGTGAGTTACTATGGCAATTGCTTACCATGAATTATATCGTGTGCACAATTTTGAAAAGATGTCCTTATTACCTCTATTTAACAGGTGTGGGAACTGCTTGAGTTTACATATCTAGAAAGGGGGTAGACTGAGCTTTGAAGCAAGGAAGTCTGGTTATACTGCCAGACTTGTCTGCCAGTCTATATTGCTGAGAAAATTCAGGAGTGAAATGAGAAGTGATTATAGAACTAAAGAATAAACTAATGTTTTACTTGATTGATTATGATTCATGTGAATTTCAATAACAAGTTGACACAAAGTATCAAAAGTGAACATTTGGCTGTTTGACAGGTTACTTCACCTAATTCTCAGGACAGTTCTGTGAGGTGCTGTCATCATTCCCACTTTGAGGAGATGGAAAAAGGGCTGGACAAGTTTGGCAAATGACCAAAGGTCACTCAAAAGTAGCAGAAACAGAATTCACGGGTACTTGTGTTTTCTTAACCTGTCACATAAGGGAAACCATCAAAGGAGTTATAAATAGGCGTAAAGTCAACATAGATCAGTGAATGCAAAATATGATTAGTTTGAAGACCCCAATGTTTGTTTTAAGTAATTTGAATAATATCTGTTTATTTTCTTTCAATTTTTTTAATATAAGGTATTTTAAAATATAAAATAGTATAAAGGAATTACTATATTTCTTGGGTTCATTCTGTCATTTCAGCGTGAACAGATGTTACAAGAAGATGTATTATCTGTTCAAGAAGATGATTCTTTAATGTCTTCACATCCAATTGTTGTCACTGTGACGACCCCTGCTGAAATAACATCTGTATTTGATGGAATATCCTATAGCAAGGTGGGGAAAATATGAAATATTGTTCAGACTATCTTCCTATTTTCTGACTGTTAGGGGTGTAGGTGCATAAAAATAGTTAAGAATGGTGAGGCTATACCAATGGGCTTTGAAAAACATTGTAGAACTTATTCTGAGTACTAAATACTCAGTAGTTTATACTTTTCAGTGGAACCGATTAAAGTTAATCATTGCCACAAGATTTTGAAAGAGATTTTTAAAAATTCCTTTTTTTTTTTTTTTTTTAACTTTTGTTGATACCTGTTTTCATTCTGATAATTGAACATTTAGACGTTAGGCACAAATTTTTAAATTGTTTTATTTGCTTTTTAAAAAGACAATAAATATTCTTTTCTTCTTTGGTCAACAAAAAATGTCATATATTTAGGGATCCTTTCAAGTCAAACTTTTAATGCATTCTTTTCTTCTTTGGTCAACAAAAAATGTCATATATTTAGGGATCGTTTCAAGTCAAACTTTCAATGCTTACAATAAAAATGTAATCACAATTCAGTTAGAAGAAAATACTTTTATCCATTTTTAAAAAGATTTAAGGATAACTTTATTAGCATGCTGTAGATGAGGCGTTTTTATCCACTAAAATTATCTGGGAAGCTGCTGAAAACCTATAAGGCAGAGTTTTATGTGACACCTTCGCTCCTACAGTATTTCCCACAGTTTCTCCTTCAAATATCGTCCACACCTATGTCTAACATAATTGAAACTTTTATTTCAGAAACTTTTATTTCTGCCTCAGCTTCTCATGGTTTACTCACTACATTAGATTGCCCAAAAGCTATTGCAAAATATTTTGTTATGCTGAATGATACCTAAAGTTTTATTTATCTAATAAAAAATAAGATAATTATTAAAGTGAATAGTAGATATAATTGGCTTGCATAGAAAAATTTTCTGTATGTTGGTATTTGAAATTTATCTTTTGGCTTTCCCTTTCCTATATTCCAATGGTGTATTTTCTTTCATTCACATTCTCCATGATTCCTTTTCTCTAAAATGAAAATTTCTAATCCACTTCCAGCTTACCTTACATAGAAGTTTATATTTATTGAATCAGTTTTTTCATGATTCCTACATATTCTATGGGTTTAAGATATTAGATCAGGAATAAATAAATGCTCTTAAGCCTTTCACCTTCTAATAGGGACAAAAATAATTTAGAATACTTAATAAAGTATGATCAAAATTATTAATTAAAGTGGGGAGCCAATGTTTTTCTCCGAAGCTACTTGAAAATTGATTTAAAATTTTATAAATAATACATTTTTGTATTAATCTTATAACACATGAAAAGAAAATAGAGAGCAGAGGTATTCATCAGATGAAAGAAAACCAAATGAAATATATCATTTTTGAAGAGGATTGTATGCCTAAATTATTTATTTGTCTATATTAAGCCATTTGACCAGATGATTTCTCTACTTCCCTCTGATAAGCATCATTCTTATTTTAATTATGAAAATATATTTAATAAGTTGCTAGAATTTTACCCTGACACTACTTTCTTGATTCATTCAAGAACATGATTTTTTAAAGTCTGTTTCTCTTTCATTAGGAAAGCTCCATCTGCTGGTTTATTTGAAGAAGTTCAACATAATTATTTGAATTGGAGTTACTGAAACAATGGCCATTTAAAAAATCTCTTTACCTTTTAGCTTCATCTTATTTTATTTATTTATTTATTTATTTATTTATTATTTATGACAGAGTCTAATTCTGTAACCCTGGGTAAAGCACCATGGACTTGTAGCTTACAGCAACCTCAAACTCCTGGACTCAAGCCATCCTCTTGCCTCAGCCTCCCAAATAGCCAAGACTATACTGCCCAGACAAGGTCTTGCTCTTGCTCAGGATGGTCTCAAATGCCTGAGCTCAGGCAACACACCCACCTCAGCCTCCCAGAATGCTAGGATTACAGGCATGAGGCACTATGCCCTGCCTACTTTATTTATTTATTTTTTAGAGATAAGGTCTTGTTTTGTTCCCCAGTCTGGAGTATAGTGGTATGACCATAGCTCACTGTAGCCTCTAACTTCTGGGTTCAAGTGATCCTCCTGCCTCAGCCTCCCAAGTAACTGGGATTACAGCCATGTGCCACCACACCTGGCTAATTTTTCTTACTTTTTAAAAGACAGGGTCTGGTTATGTTTCCCAGGCTGATTTCAAACTGCAGGTTCAAGAAATCCTTCCACTTCAGCCTCCCAAATCACTGAGATTACAGGCATGAGCCACTGTGCCTGGCATCTTCCACTTTTTTTAGATGCATAGATATAAGGAGTGTGTCAGGTGGTATTTTTATCCCAAAATAATAGCACCATGTAATTTAGCAGAATCATCTTGAAGAAATAATCTCATAATACGATCATGAAACACTGGTCACCATAGTGATAACTGATATTGTTCTTTATATAGCCTCTAGTACAGCGGTTCTCAACCTGTGGGTCGCAACCCCTTTGTAACAATGAAAATGCATCACGGCATTAGGCAGGTTGAGAACCACTGCTCTAGTGGTTTAACTTGCCATTTTTTCCATCACAGGGAGCTTCCCTTTTGAGAATGCTTGAAGACTGGATTACACCTGAGAAATTTCAAAAGGGGTGTCAGGTATGATTTACTATTTCTAGTGGATTAAAAGTAAATTGCACTGATATGTGGCTGATAATAAATGCTAAAATATGTGGTTAGTTGAGAATAATTTCCTTTTTAATTTCCTTACTCAGGGATAGATCATATGGCAAAAGATAAAAAGTTGATTTCACATTCAGTGGAGCACCTACATTGTATCTGTAATTATCATTTAGTAGAAGTTGCACAGAGAAGTTAAAACAGAGTATTTAGTTATTTTTGATATCCTTTCTGTGTGTATTCATCAGCTTGGGCAGCCATAACAAAGTACCATAGATTGGAGGTCTTAAATAAACAACAGAAATGTATTTCCTCACAGTTCCGGAGGCTGGTGAGGGTAAGAGCAAGGTGCTGCCCAGTTCGCTTCCTGGAGAGGGTCCTCTTCCTGGCTGGTGCATGTAGGTGGACAGCATCTTGCTGTGTCCTCCCATGGCAAGACATACTCTCTCCAGTGCCTTGTAAAAACAATGGTCCTATCATGAGGATCTCACCCTCCTGACATCATCAAACCTTGGATACCTCCCAAAGACTCTATTTCCAAATAGCACATTGGGGTTAGGGCTTCAACACAAACAAACTTGAGGGAACACAGTTCGATCTATGGCAACATGATAAGATATAAAAATGTGCATGTAGCTATAAGGGTCTTCCGTACAGTGAATGTAAGACTTTCCCCCCTCTTATTGGATTAGATAATGATTACATTAAATATTCTTATCATGATGGAGTCAATTAATAAAGAGGGCCTGCTTTCTTTTTTCTTTCTTTTTTTTTTTTTTTTTGGGCAGAATCTCACTATGTCACTCTCAGTAGAGTGCCTTGGTGTCACAGCTCACAGCAACCTCCAACTCCTGGGCTTAAGCGATTCTCTTGCCTCAGCCTCCCAAAGTAGCTGGGACTACAGGTGCCCGCTACAACGCCCGGCTATTGTTTTTTGTTGCAGTTGTCATTGTTTAGCTGGCTAGGGTCAGATTCGAACCTGCCATCCTCGGTGTATGTGGCTGGTGTTGTAACCATTGTGCTACAGGCGCTAAGCATTCTTTCTGCAAAGAGGACAATAAACTTTCTAAAGCACTTCACACATCCCACTTAAGCGGATGTTTCAGTTTTAACTGCCCTGTCCACAGGTTGCCTTTGTTCCAACCTAGAGGTGGAAACTCTTCCTAGTCTTTCCTTACCCTCCATCCTCCTTGCTTGGTGACCGAGGAGTCAGGTAGAGCAGCGCTAACAACATTCAGCCCCCAAAGCAGAAAACAGGGAGGAGCAGCGCCCCCTTCTGGCTTCCACTGAGAGGACCAGTCCTGCTTCTGGACGTCGTTCCCAGGACAAGGTCACCATGCCTATGGCTCTTGCTACCACCGTGTCTTCTTAAGTGGCATTTAGCCTTCTCTATACTACCTTGAAAGAAAACGGACCGCATCTACCCAGTACTAAAATACTTCAGTGACTGTTTAAGGAATAGATAAATCCAGGTTTTAGGAAATGTTTGGCAAGTATTCTACATGATTACGTTGTTCTCCTTTGTCCATTAATAAAATACTTTGTGTATACATCGGGTGCAAAGGGAGAAGCTATGTTTATGCTTCTGTGTACATGAGACTATCTTGCAACTTTTCTATCAGCTTCAAACTCAAATCTTGTCATTTCTTCTCTCAGTTTAAGCGCTTCAATCAGGAAATCCGTCTTCTGCCCCGTTGAAAATTTACACATTAGGTGACCCCAAAATGTTTTTTAAATGAATTAATGAGTGAGTAGTCTATAACAAATAATACAGAGCATATAAATAAAATTAAAAATTAAGTTAAAAATTCCTTCTACATAGTTTTCTTTCTAAATTAAATCGTAATTGATATACAGCAAATTCTCTGTATCCTCGGAATTTATTTCAAATATTAAATAATCTCTCGTGTTGACTTTTTTAGAGAAGTTCCAAAAGAGACCTTCACAGTGAAGAGCTATTCTAACAACTTAATAATACTCTCACATTTTCTTAAACCCAGTATCTGTTGTAATTAATAATAAAAACCCAGTCTTGTATAAAATGAATATTTCTCAAGTTAAAGAGCAGTCTTCCTAACTCTGACTATAGATGGTGCTAGAAACTGAACTAGGATGAAAAGATACTAATTTTTCATATTATTATAGTGCTATGGAATGAATTGACCAAATAAACACAAAACATTCTTTTTCTTCAATATTCAAACACTAGCTAATATCTGAAAATGGGATACGATGGATATAGGCCACACTTAATAAGCTCTCAGACCAACTGGAACTTTCCTCACAACATTCAAGCAGCTGAACTGTGTCTCCTGAGTTGTTATCGTCACTCTGCGATTACTGCCCTTAAACCCCTCAACCTGTGGAAGTGGAACTGAAAGTAGTTCCCTCGAAAATGCTCACTGTCTGCCTCAGAGGACTCACTATTAACCAGCCTGCTATGTTCCTAATTCTGGGGATTCTCCGTTGTCTGTTCTCTTTCTTGCTCGTCACCTCCCCCCAAACTCAATCTCAGACAGCAAAATAGGGACAGGACAGGGTAAATAACAGAAAAATAACAACTAGAAAATCTTTAAGGCTATATACTTATAGAAAAGAAAGTATAGTAAATAACAGGACGTTCATAACAAGTATAGTTATAAAATAGAAACTGAGAAATATATTTGTCCTTTCTTTTTCTTTTATTATCAGTAGCATCCCTGATAAGACAGGAATGGCTCAGTTGAAAAGGCCTTTTCCCTTCCCGAGATACTAGCAATAGAACCATCATTCTTTTCCTTTTCTTCTCACTGACCCCAACTAATGAGGAACTAACTAACAGGTAATTTTGACTGGAATGACTACATCATAATTATTCAAGATGAAGAAAAAAATTAATATAGAGCATCCAGAAGTATTAATCTAGACAATATAAAATTAGGACCTTTTTTTTTTTTTTTTTTTGCAGTTTTTTGGTCGAGGCTGGGTTTGAACCCGCCACCTCCGGTATATGGGGCCGGCACCCTACTCCTTTGAGCCACAGGTGCGGCTCAAATTAGGACCTTTTAACATACTAAACATATAAACTGTAAATTTCCATTTGCTCTCTAATTCAGCAGAAGCAAGAAATTGTGATTAAATAAAACAATAACAACTGTGATGAAAACAGCATTCACTGATCCAGGATTCAGACTTCTTATAGTAATCGCATGCAAATCAGTTCACCTCTATGTGTACCTAGGTAGTTGGGCAGAGCAGTCTTCTTTTTCTCAAAAATGTGGGAGCTGTATTAAATAATCTTTAAGATTACTTCCAGTTCCAAGATGACATGTTTCTAAGCTCAGGACATTGTGAGTATCCAAATAACCTGCTCTAAATTAATTTTAAAAAGATACTATTCAATAGAAATTGTCATTAACACACAGCTATGGTTATAATTATTATTATACTAAGTATTCCCTGGAATGAATACCTAAAATTGGTCTTTGTGGTGTCTCCCTTCCTTTGCCTGCCCCCTGGTGGTAGTTCCAAGAAGTGAATTAACCAAAAGAACAAATACAGAGACTGCTTTCCAAACTGGCTTCAACCCTCTTCCTGGGAGTCCTGGTAAATTCCTTTATCTTTCTGTGCCTGAAAAGAAGAGAAATTTGGAAAATGATGTGACTTAGGTACAGAACCTACTGAAAGATTATAGCAACTTAGCAAGAAAATTATATGCGTAAAGTTAACAATTAGGAACATTTAAGATGGTTCTATTTCTATCAAAGACTTCCACATTTAAAAGGGGATAATTCTAGAAAGTAACAGAGAAGTGATACAACAGGAGCTTTGGAAAGTTTCCTGGGAAATCACAAGTGCCTTCCAGGCATGGGATTAGGAATTTTTCCAGGGGTATATCATACTACATCTGAAAACTCATGTATAGAAAGAGGTTTTGCGAGCACAATTGCCCAAAGTGGGAGACTTCTCTGTAAAGGGTTTGTACTATTTAAATATTTGAAGAGTGAAGACATTCTTAAAAGTGAGTAATGTCCTCCATTCATTATCATCATCATTAATATTATTATTCAAAAGGTATATACAGTGTACATTTATTTCCTTAGAGCAGAGGTCAGCAAACTACTGCCTGCAGGCCAAATCCAACCTATTAGCCACTTTTTTTTTTTTTTTTTTAGAGATGGGGTCTCACTATTTTGTCCAGAGTGCAGTTACTGTTCACAGACACAGTCATAGATCATGGCAGCCTCATACAACTGGTCTCAAGCTATCCTTCATGCCGCTGCCCTTGGAGTAGTTGGGACTACAGACACACCACTGTGCCCAACTCCATCCATTTTCTTAAGGCCCCTGAACTCAATAGGGTTTCTACATTTTTTAATGGTGAGAAAAATCAAAAGTAGAGTATTTCATGATTCATCAACAACATTGCATGGAATCCAAGTATCAGCGTGCATGGTGTTTTTTTTGGAAGACAGCCATGCTCATTCACTGGCACTTTGTCTATGGCTGTTTTTGTGTCAGAGGCAGAATTGAGCAGGGGTGACTGGGGTTCAGTTCATACTACTGAAGTATGAGAAAAGCAAACATTGACTTCTAAAACACTTACCTTTTACATACAGATATATTTGGAAAAACACAAATTCAAGAATGCAAAAACTTCAGATTTTTGGGCAGCCCTGGAAGAGGTAAGGAAGAGTATGTCCCCAAATATTTCTTTGTCATATTTACAAATAATTTCCCAATCCTCTTTTTCTCTGACTGTTCTATTCTTTTATTTCCCCTTATTTGTTAATTGATTGATCTCCTTTTTTTCCATGTTAGGCAAGTAATCTACCGGTAAAAGAAGTCATGGACACCTGGACCACACAGATGGGTTACCCTGTGCTCACTGTGACTGATGCTCAGAAGATCACACAGAAACGCTTTCTGTTAGACTCAAGAGCTGATCCTTCCCAGCCACCATCAGCTCTTGGGTAAGGCTTTATAATCATTTCAAAAGAAAGGGAGAACTTTGGCAAAAATACTGTTAATTTGCTTAGATCCTGCTCTTGAGTACGTGATAGATGGGTATGAAGGCACAGGTCTCTTGGGAGAACCAAGGAATTCAAAGATAGCTGAGTGATCTCTAGGTTCAAGTGGTGAACGGAGTGCATGCGTCCCTGTCCTGTTCTTCCCAGATATCACCGAAAGTACCAAAAGAAATAAGCCTATAAGAGTAAAGGAAGTAAAGGGCGATGGGGGTGCAGGCATCATAGAATTCTAGAAGAAGAAAAACAGGAGAAATATTGACAGGACACAAACAAACTGAGAAAGATACAATCGGATAATAATAAAGGGACTTTCCTATCCCTAGACAGGCTCTCGGCTCGTCATCAGCATGAAGAGTGGACAATAAGAGTGAGAAGAGTAGCTGAAAATAGGGAAATAATTTGAAGTCTAGACTGAGGACAAAGGCGGCATTTGGACTTGCTCCTGCCCCACACTTTCTACTGCCATTCTTTCTCTGCATAGAGCTTCTGGCAATGACCTCAGGCAAGAATACAGAGGGCTTTTTTTTTTTTTTTTTTAAGAAATTGACTGAAACAGTGGAGGAGAGCTGAGGACTTCCATGTGGCTGGTACTCCTTAAGTAAAGTCTTCCTTATTATGACCTTTGTAAGATGGCTGGACCTGCCGCCCCCTCAGCACAAAGCTCCCAGTCAGACCTGTTTAGCAGAGAAGCCTGTTGCAAAAATACACCTTCTTTCTCAATAATAGAGAGATACAGACCAACCATCGAGAAGAATCAGTTTAGTTCTTTGGTAAAAACTATAAATTGGATAATTAAGGATCATAACATATGTGAAAAACATCTAGAAGCCTAAAAGTTCAAAACCTCATGGGAACAACCAGACAACCAACCAATTAAACAAACAACAGCAACAAAAACCCCTGACTCTATAAGAGGCATAACTGAGGAAAGTGAAAACAAATTTATGAAATATGTTCAGAGATCACAGATGCTGTCCTACCCATTAGAGCAAAATGTCTTGAAAAGGACAAACTGAATATACAAAAGAGCTTTGAAAGATTAATTTTTAGTCGTCAAAATATTAATAGACCAACTAGAAATAAATTTGGGGAATTTTCCAAAAATAAAAGATAAACACACATTGAGCTGGCAAATATGAAAGAGAAGACAAGTATGCAAAGTTTAGCACCCAAGGTTTCTAAAAGATGACCGAAGAAAACAAAAACAAACAAACAAAAACAATACCTAGATACAGCCTTGCAAAATTTCTGTAACCAAAGACACACCAGTTAGCGTGGCACGCAGCTTCCCCACAGCAGCCTTGACTATAAGAAGAGAATGGAGGAAGGTCCCCAGAATATGGAAACCAAAAATATTTCCAACCTCTAATTTCAGAGCCAAACTAAACCAACTATGAAAGCAAAAATATTTTCAGAAATGGAGCCCCAGAAAAGGCTTTCCACATGACTCTTAGATATTTACTTAAGGCTGCAATCCCAAGTGGGATTGGAGGGCTGAAGGAGAGGGGGGGGGAGAGAGAGAAAGGAATAAATCAATCACCAAAGAGAAAGATGTGGGACATGGAATCAGGGAAACAGTGCACCCAACCTAGGAAACCCAGGGCAGGTGATGCTTCTGGTGCTACATGTTCCTATGAGAGCAGGATGATGGGGGCAAAGGAAGGCAATGCCCAGGAGAAAGAGACGTTCTCTTCAGTAGATGGCATAGATGAGAGGGTGGGGAAAAGTGAGGATTTGGTGAAGGCTCATCAGTTTGGTAAACTACAGAAAAGAAAATTAGGAAAGTCAAAATCAAAGAATGCATGTAAACCTTAGGAGCTAAACTTACGGAGCAGGGAGGATGATTTTATGCCATTAGTAGAGTGTAAGGAAATAGAATCCGTTTGACCTTGTCTTGACATTGAAATAAGAAAACATACCTGAGATAAAGGAGATGGAAGCCAGAGAAAAGGCGGAAGCAAGTGCCAAGGTACTAATTCGGTGGTGTAGGGAAGCCCCTTTCACCCCCTTCAGGACATCGTGTTGTCTGTGACCTCATGTTGGTAGTTGGAACTTGGTCATGATGGGAGGGGTATTACCTGGAAATGGACAAAAACTACCTTTTGCCCTCTGAGAACTGGGTGTTAAGCATTTGCCAACACCCCAGTGGATATCCTCATTTGACAGAAGAGCAGGAAGGCTAAACTTTAAAAAGTGACAAATGTCACCATTAGTCTATTATTTAGAGGTACAATTGCAACCTATGGAAAATCTAAATTTTATTTTATTAAATATTATGGTTAAAAAGGGAAGAGAAGAGAAAATGATAAAAGTGAGCTCATCACTGTCTTTCATGGGCATGTTAATAAATATTGTCTAAATAAAACAACAGAGGTGTTGGAGTTAGACTACAAAAGCACTAAAACGAGATCACTGACCCGGGAGTGCTTCTAAGAGAAGGGCTGGTCTGAGGGAAAGGTGAGGAGGAAGATGGTAGCTTTCAGCACCAGCTTTTCTGGCTTTTGATTAATGATGGATGTATCTACAAATTTCAAAAATTAAATTCTCTCATAAGCATTTAAACAGCACATAGTAACTTAATCAAATTCTTTCGCACTTACAAGAAACTTATAAATGTAATCAAATTCTTCTAAATATCACTAGTTACAATTCTATTAAATTCATTTATAATTTCAAAATATAAACACCTAAACACCTAAAAAGCATATTTAGAAATCTAATTTAAAATTTTTGTCCTATATATCTTTACAAATCTAACTAATAAAACTCAGATATAGGGGTGGCATCCGTAGCTCAGTGGGTAGGGCGCCGGCCATATACACTGAGGCTGGGGGGTTGGAGTTAAGCCCGGGCCAGCTAAACAACAATGACAACTGCAACAAAAAAATAGCCAGGCATTGTGTTGGGCACCTGTAGTCCCAGCTACTTGGGAGGCTGAGGCAGGAGAATCACTTGGGCCCAAGAGTTTGAGGTTGCTGTGAGCTGTGACGCCATAGCACTCTATCGAGGGTGACATAATGAGACTCTGTCTCAAAGAAAAAAAAAAGAAAGAAAGAAAGAAAGAAAGAAAGAAAGAAAGAAACCAACAAACTCAGATATTGTATGTCACGTTTCTTAGACATTTTTATCATATTAAAATCAAATCCTTTTTAAAACAAGACTTTTCTAGACATTTAAACATGGCTACTGAGTTAAGATTTTTTTTAAGTATTTCAAATAATATTATAAATCTAATATGTCATTTTCTCCAATTTGCCAGATTTTAAAAAATGTTTTAAATTTTGTAAAAGCTGACAAAGTATGCCCAACACAGCTGTTGGTTGGGCTTAAACATCACACTGATATGAATACAACTTACACAAAAGTATTTAGTATATGTACTATAACATTTTTCATAACATAACAGTTATTTTTTGATATGTCTCTGGGGTGCCAGCCCCTCCTAGTTGAAGGAAACAAAACCAGAATATCAGGGCTTCAGCCTGGGACTGGATGTTCCACTCCAGGACATCATCCCAGCTGAGCCCTCCTAGAGTGGACCCTGGCCAGTGGGAAAAAAAACCGCGTATCCCTGATTTGCAGGACGTTGTTTCAATTTTACTCTTCCCCCATTTCCATTGTCCCCTCTTTTAACTTTTAATACTTGGTCTAGGTAGAGAGAATTTGGTGCCGATCCCCACTCAGTTGCCCTTTAGTCTCCACTGCCTGGTCTCACTGAAGAGACCCTTTGCCCTCTTGACCCCTGTTGATAATTTCATTGACATTATTTTATAATTACATATATAAATTTTTGCAAGATCTATTATTCACCAGCAATTAGAATAACATAAGGAAGGAGAACTATAGAATGAGAAGGTGTTTCAGAAATTGCTCACTAACTATAAGTTGGTTCCTTTGTAGTTACTGTTTTGTGTTCTAGCAGATGAGATTTGTGAAGTTTATTACTGCTAGAACCTTTGGACATAAAAATTTAGAAAGACTTCTCTCTCATGAAATGAAGTTCCATTGGGAGAATTTTCTCTTGTCATATGTGTCTCCTGATTTGGTAGGGTCCTGGAAGACTTCCTTTCCTGATGTGATGTCAAAAGTGAGCAAATTGGTATGGGGGGGGGGGGCGGGAGGGGCTGACCGCTTGGGATGCTCAAAACAGAAGCTACAACAAGTATGAAGGCCCCAAAGTTACAAGGATTCTTGTACACATGGCTTACAATGCTTAATGAATATTTACTAAGTGGGCCCTATTTTAAATACTTTAGATATATTTCATTTTATAAGAGTTGAGGAAATTGATACGGAGTATGATTAATTTGTTCAAGGTCACATCAAGTGTAAATGACGGAGGGTTGCTTTGAACCCCGGCAGTCTGGCTCTGAGACACTGGAGAACAGAGAGTGACTAGGAAGAGGGGTGGGAGAGGAAGGTGGAGAGGGAGGTAGGGAGCAGCTCTGCAGAGCATGTTAAAGATTTTGGACAAGAGTGATGATTTTAAGGAGATTATTGGCAGGATCACATATACACTTTTCAAAGTTCCTCTGTGGCTGCATGGTGGAGAACAGAGCATCAGTAAGATGGAAGCAGAGGGACCAGTTAGGACAATATTGCAGCAAACAACCCAAGTGACAGCAGCTGGCAAGGATGAGCCTGGACTTGGACAGTGGCCTGGGCTGCAAATGTTCCACAGATTTGGTTGAGCTAACACTTCTAATTAAAGAATAAACAGTGTGCAAGGCATTCAATGAGGTGAATTGGCAGAGAACAATCTCCTTTTAGAATATTGTTCTCATCTTGAGCTATAGTGGTCATGCCATGTATCTAGAGAATGGAAAGATCTTCGTAGACACCTTTATGAAAACAGACTCCATGAGGAAGGTGACAGAACCTGTTTTCTGGCTTATAGTTCAGCGCCTTGGGAATTAAGTCACAATAACAGCACACTCGGGTGTTTCCAAAAATTAAAATTGTCAAAGTACTTTACTGTTCAAGGTAGCAGAGAATGAAGAGCACTCAGAATTGTTAAATTAGCTACTTCCAGGATGCTCCTTGGCACATAAGCTGGGTCTCACTCTTGCTCAGGCTGGTCTCAAACTCCTGAGCTCAGGTAATTCATCCATGTGCCTCGGCTTCACAGAGTGCTAGAATTGCAGGTGTAAGCCACCAGCCTGGTCAGATTGGCTGTATTTTATACTGCAAGAGCCTGTTATAGGTAATGAATTATACCTCTGAAAAAGAATTCTAATAATCCTCAATTCGAGATACCATGAAAGAGACTTTATCATTTTATTTATATAATTTCTATTTCTTAACATTTTGTACCCCCAAATCTGTTATTTTACTAAGTTTAGATAAAATTAAATTAGATCCTGTGATTCCAAAAATACAAAATCATCTAAACTCAACCTTCTGTCATTTTTGTCCTATGATACTTCTAAAGACCTCAAAACAGTATTTTTGTACGCGACCTTAGTAGCACACCTACCCCCTTTAGTCACGGTGTGGTCCTAGAGACCATGTTTTAGAGGGGATGACCAAAACATGAGATCCTGGCGGTGCACCTGGGTCACCCAGACACTGCTGGCCTGTTGTTTCCAGTCAGGTTGGTGCTGGGGAAAGATGAGAAGAATGAAATGTTTGTGTGGCAGGGCACTGAAAGAGTGAAGCGTGTAGGAAGGATGGGACTCTTTAAAACTGCTTTTTGTTAGTCTTCTGAGAAGCTGCGATTGGCTCTGAGGTTGACTTCCCTGAAAGAAGAACCTGAGGTGATGGAGCCTGTAAAAGTGACTCGCTCGGAAGTGTTTCTGGGAAAGATGGACCAGGGAGCAGGGAGGGGGCAGGCAAGGGAAGGAACCCCGCCCAGAAAGATGCTGTGTGAAGCCAGGTGAGCTGTGGCTCCGTCCTTCAGGGAAGTCCTGGAGCCAGTGCAGCTCGCGTTTCAGAGGTTGCCTGATGGGGGAGGCCAGGAGCATTCTGACGGCCACCAGTCCTCACTCGGCCGCACGCAGGAGGATGGAAACTCCCAGGGACTTCTGGCTTTCCTTGCTCGGGCAGCCTGAGGACAGTCCTCTGACAGAGACCAGGGACTCTGGGTGGTTGGTAGGGAAAGTGCGCTGGGATTCAGGAGCACAAAAAAAAGGACAAAGGGATTCAAGGAGATGAGGGTGAAGCACTGGCAGTGCCGCTACAGGACCCCAGGGACAATTTATGTGTTGGTTTTATGGGTCATATAGAAAAAATACTCCATTGCAACAAGCAGCCCCTGGGAACTAGGGCAAAACTCAATCCCGTACAACCCTTCACTAGGTATAAAGCAAGAAATTACTTCTTTTATGTATAAAACAAAAATATATTCTTCTTGAATGACATATTTTATCTTGAAAAGGAGAAACGTCTTCCTCAGTTCTCTGTTGTTAGGAAATTGAATCCTGACGAACCAACTTGGAGTTGAATCTAAACTATCCAGCAGTACCTAGATTTGTCTTCTCTCTCGATCTCCTGAATTTTCTGATTTGAAATGATACGAGAACAAGCTGTCAAAAAGTCATTTGCCCTTGATTGCACTAATGTACACAGCTATGATTTAACAATAAAAAAAAAAAGTCATCTGCGAATTCTTTCAGGGGAATTAAGATTGAAATGTTAAGTATATAGGTATTAAATTAAAGCACAAGGTTGACCTCTCCTAGCCCTACTGGCTGCTAAGGAAATACTAAATAGCTAAAAAGAACAACCACCGTGAACACGCCGCCTATCTGATGGTTTTCCTCTGGCACCATGCCAGTTTCCACGTTCTGAATAGGAGATACTTAGAGACGCGCATGAGAAGCTTTGGGGGTGGGAGTGGTGGTATAAATTCAACGGAATTTCTAAAATGTGTTATTTCCTTCACAGACTTTCATAGATTGTCTTCTAGATTCTAAAAATGTGTGTTCCTTGACAGAAGCTATAGCACGTTAGAGTGTGTGCACGCACACGTGTGTGTGTGTATGTGAATATTCACTGTTCTGATATGATGTGTTATATTTGTATAATTCGTGTAATAACTTTATTTCAAACCTTCAAGGAATTTTACTGAAATAGTAGTCTTCATCCTTAGGTAATCTTTGAGACAATTTTTTACATTTTATAAATGAAATCGAAAGCAGTGACACAGCCTATCTTCATCACTAAAGATGTAGTATTGTATTATACATATGAATTGTCTATTACACACTGAATAACCACTTGTAAGGAAAATTGGTTTTTATATTGTTTTTAAATTATTTTTACTTCTGAAATTTTTATCTTTTACTCATAAAAGTGAATTTTTTCTTTTTCAAAAATTTTAGTTACACATGGAATATTCCGGTTAAATGGACTGAAGATAATTTGTCAAATATTAAACTCTACAATAGGTCAGAAGAAGGAGGTAATTATTATTCATTGATTGATTTCTTCTTTGAATTATGTACTGCATTAAACCAATGTAAGTGTAAAGAAGCAATAATAGAGCTGGAACCTATACAAATTTCAACTAAAAGAGACCTCTTCAATAATTTATTGATGATTATCTTTATCTTTATTTTTATCTACAATGAGAACTTCTCTACCTTGAGATATTCTTTTCAGTGATCTACTGTGATTGACCCAACAATAAATAGCCATATACCAGGGGTGGCGAACAAGTTCGACACAAAGAGCCAAAATTTTAAACTGTGAGAGTCAGAGAGCCACACCATGCAGTGACCTGCCAAAACAGACAAACACTCACACAAAAGCATATAATTTTAACAATAATATATTA
>CAUYPK010142612.1:0-11980 GCA_963574355.1 Loris lydekkerianus
TTTCATATGAAAGTGTGATTATAAATTGGCTTCATAGTAGTACTGAGTACATTGGATATATTTTTTCCCATTCCTGAGATACTTTACTAAGAAGAATATTTTCCAGCTCCATCCATGTAAACATAAAAGAGGTAAAGTCTCCATCTTTTTTAATGCTGCATAGTATTCCATGGTATACATATACCATAATTTATTAATCCATTCATGGATCGATGGGCACTTGAGCTTCTTCCATGACTTGGCAATTAAGAATTAACCTGCAACGAACAATCTGGTGCAAATATTTTTGTTGCCAAGTGATTTTTGGTCTTTTGGATATACACCTAGTAGAGGAATTGCAGGATCAAATGGCAGGTCTACATTTGGATTCCTGAGTGTTCTCCAAACTTCTTTCCAAAAGGAACGTACTAGCTTTCATTCCCACCAGCAGTGAGGAAGTGTTCTCTTTTCTCCACATTCACATCAACATCTGTAGTTTTGGGATTTTGTGATGTGGGCTACAGATACCCTCAATTTTAAATAAACATTCTTTAAAACCTAAGATTCTAATTGTTGAAGCTTTAATAAACACTGATATGTAAGAATGTTGGAAAGAGGAATTAGAACACTGTAATTTATGTAAAATCCACTCTATATAGAAGGAAGTAGTATTTAAAATAAGTATGGAGAAAATCACAATAAGTAAACGCTCTAAACAAATTTTAAAATAATTTAGTAGCCTTGATCTTTCAAATACACTTTTTAAAACTGACACATAATAAGTGAATATTCTTGCAATATAGAGTGATATTTTAACACACCTATACAATGTGTAATGGGCAAATCAGAGTAATTAGAATATCACTTTAAACATTTATCATTTATTTGTGTTGGAACCATTCAAAATTCTCTCTTCTAGCTGTTTAAAATTATAAAATAAATTATTGTTGAATATAGCCACCTTACAATAGTATAGAATGTTAGGACATATTCCTCCTATCTAGCCATAATTTTTTATGAGTTAACCAGCCTCTGCTAAAGCCTTCTCCCAATGTCTCTCCTTTCCTACCATTCCAATCCTCCAGTAACCACAATTTCACTCTCTGCCTCTATGACCTCAACTTCTTTAACTACCACATGCGAGTGAGAACATGTTGTATCAAATACATTTTTTGATGCATCAAAGACAGCTATTTGTATTACAAAATACAAGAGACCAATTTATTAAAATATATTAATTCCAGTAGCACGAATGAGGTTTAAATAATGTAGATGGTTAAGGATTATAGAGTCAAAAATTATTTCATGTTTATAGAGTTTTATGTGCATGTATATTGTTCATAATTTAAGTGGGAAATTTTAAAAACATTTACAATAAATTATTCATCATTTACTCAGCTCTAAAGGGACCTCAAAAAGTACGCAATACTATGTTTTCAGATTTATATTTAATCCTGTTGCACTGGACTACACTAACAATCTGCAAAGCTTTAGAAAACGAGATTTAAAATCATTGAGTCATAGCAAACAGAGATTAGAAGACCATCAGGAGAAGATTTCCCAGCAGTTAATAGCATTTTAACTCTCTACAAATGGAGTTTGGCATTCTCAGAATCTTACATTCAATTATGATAAAATGAAATCTAAAACAAACACTTTTAATGAGGGGATTACTCTATGAAGCAGGCTTGTTGCATGTGTTAATCAAGACGTGCTCTAGCTTTGACATTAGTGATCAAAAGAACTCATTCTCTTTTGTTCCTAACAGAGATGTCCTCATAACAACAAAAAGATCTATGTAACGTACTATTTCTGAGCTTTCATATATTGGGTCATTTGTCATACTAATTTTGCTACTAGAAAGATATGTGAATTTAGACAAGTTCTTTAACCTTTATGAGCTCAATTGCTTATATATAATATGATGGCATAGGACCAAGAGATTTCTAAAAGTTCCTTCTCATTCTAGCTTTCTATCAATTCATCTCATACATTGTCCAGAGAACAACAGAGCCAGTGTATACAGAAGCTAAGCATGTTCTTTTATAAAAGAAATGTTACAAACTGTGTTAAATAATGATGTGTTTCAATAATGGACACAGAACTGTATTTAAGTTTATGTTCCAAATTTACCTATCAAAAATAATTAAAACTACACATGTTAAAGTAGGTATAAATTTTCCTATGAATTTAAGAATGTGCTTGTACTTTACCCATAAAACAAATCTGTTTGATGCATTCATACATACCTATTTTATAGAACTATAATTACATAGACCTTGATTTAAAAGACACAAATAAAAAATGAACACCAAAAACAAAAAGTACTGTTTTTTTTTTTTCAGATTCTCCATATCAACTTGCATCTGCCACATACCATAATTTAAGTTTTCATGAGTGTATTTGGAATTCATATTTTTGTATCTCAGATAGTAGCACTTTTTAAAAATTTCAAATTAATATGAGGGTACACATTTAGGTAAAATTGTTTTTAATTCTAGGGTTAAGTGTAAGTCGTAGTTGAGCCCTTCACCCAGGGTCACGTTTGAACACCCTCACATTGTACAAATGAGGTGAGATCCTGCCAATTGCCCTTCCACCTCCCCTCTCTCCACTCTCCCTTACTAAACTATATTTGTGTATTTCCTTTTATGTGAGCATATAGTTGTTTATATATTGGTTTCATATTAGTATTGCATACATTGGATATTTGCTTTTCCATTCTTGAGATACTGTACTAAGAAGAATGTGTTTCCACACCATCCAGGTAAACACAAATGATGTAAAGTCTCCAAACTTTCTTATGGCTGAGTAGTACTCCATGGTATCCATATGCCACAGTTTGTTAATCCATTCATGAGTTGATGGGCATTTGAGTTGCTTCCATGTCTTGGCAATTGCGAACTGGGCTGCAATAAACATTCCATTTCAAATGTCTTTGTCGTAAAATAATTTTTGTTCTTCTAGATAGATCTCTAATAATGGATTGTAGATCAAATGGAAGGTCAACTTTTAGTTCTTTAGTCCTCCATACTTCTTTCCATAGAGGCTGTGTTAATTTGCAATCCTACCAGCAGTACAAAAGTGTTCCCTTCTCTCTACATCCATGCCATCATCTACAGCTTTGGGACTTTATGATGTGGGCAAATCTCACTGGAGTTATGTGAGATCTCACAGTGGTCTTTAATTGCATTTTGGGGAGGATGAGCATTTTTTTCATGTGTATGTTGGCCATTCGTCTGTCATCTTCAGAGGAGCTTCTGTTCTTCTCTTGCCCACTTATAAATGGGATTGTTTGTTCTTTTCTTGAGTTCTCTATAGATTCTAGTTATCAACCCTTTGTCAGATTCACAGCATGCAAATATTTTCTCTCACTTCAAAGGCTGTCTGTTTGCTGTAGTTGTTGTACCCTTAGCTGTGCAGAAGCTTTTTAGCTTGCTGACATACCATTTATTTTTGGTACTGCTACAATTGCCAAGGGTATCTTCTTGATAAAATCTTTTCCCACGATGATTCTGTCAAGTGTTTCCTCCACATTAGCTTCTAGAATTTTTATTGTTTCATCTCTTAAATTTAAATCTTTTATCTAGCAAGAGTCAATTTTTGTAAATGTGAGAGGTGTAGGTCCAATTTCAGTCTTCTACGTGTGGCTAACCAGTTCTCCCAGTACCATTTATTAAATAGGAATTCTTTTCCCCAGTGCATGCTTTTGTTTGGTTTATCAAAGATCAGATGGCAGTATGTGGCTGGGTTCACCTGTAGGTTCTCTATTCTATTTCATAGATTTATATCTCTATTTTTGTGCCAGTACCATGGTGTTTTGATCACTATAGACTTGGAGTATAAACTGAAGTCTAGTAATGTGATATCTCCAGATTTATTTTTATTTCTAAAAGTTATACAGGCCATTCAGTTTTTTTCCTGGTTCCATATGAAACAAAGTACTATTTGTTCAAGTTTTTCAAAGTATGACATTGGTGCTTTGATGGATATTGAATTAAATTTTTTGATCGCTTTGGGTAGTATAGACATTTTAACAACGCTGATTCTTCCCATTCAAAGCATGGGATGTTCTATTTGTTAATGTCTTCTGCTATCTTTTTCCTCAGGGTTTCATAGTTCTCCTTATAGAGATCCTTCATATCCTTTATTAGATACATTCCCAGGTATTTCATCTTCTTTGGAGCTACTATAAAAGGTATTGTGTCTTGATTTTAGTCTCAGCTTGACTTATTAGCCTATATGAAGGCTACTGATTTGTGGACATTGATTCTGTATCCTAAGATGTTACTGTATTTCTTGATCACTCCTAAGAGCTTTGTAGGCAAGTCCTTGGGGTTTTTCAGGTATAATATCACACCATCCATCCACAAAGAGCAAGAATTTGACCTTCTCTGTCCCCATTTGAATACCCTTGATCTATTTCCCTTGCCTGATTGCAATGGCTAGGACTGCCAGTGCCATATTGAATAGTAGTGGTGATAGTGGTCATTCTTGTCCAGTTCCCATTCTAAGTGGAAATGCTTTCAGTTTTACTTCATTCAATATGATATTGGCTATAGATTTGTTGTAAATGGCCTCCTTCAGTTTATGAAATATCCCACCTATGCCTATTTTCTTAAGTGTTCTTGTCAGAAAAGGATGCTGGATTTTGTCAAAAGCTTTTTCTGCATCAATTGAGAGAATCATATGGTCTTTGTTTTTTTATTTATATGTTAATTACATTTATGGATTTACATATGTTGAACCAACCTTGCCATCCCCAAGATAAAACCAACTTATTCATGATGAATAATTATTTTAATGTGTCACTGTATTGGGTTTGCAAGTATTTTGTTGAATATTTTGCATTGATATTCATAAATGATATTGGCCTGTAGTTTTCTTTTTGTTAGGTCTTTTCCTGGTTTTAAAATCAGGGTGATATTTGCTTCATAGAAATGTTAGGGAAGATTCCTTCCTTCTCTATGTTTTAGAATAGGTTATGCAATATAAGTATTAGTTCCTCTTTGAAGGTTTGATAGAATTCTGGTGTGAAACCATCTGGTCCAATATAGGAAGTACATAGGTTGACTTCTCAGACAGGGCACCCTCTGCCTCAATCCTGGAGTATCCAGGTGAAAGTGCACAGATGTGCGATCCCTGGAGACTCATCAAAACCAGGGAAGATGAAAAGAGCCTGGAGACACCCAGACAGGCCAGAGGAGGCCTGTGCATGGAGAGTCAACAGGTGGGAGGGGCTAAGTTCTTTGATCTTCTGATACTTAGATTAGGAAACCTGGCTTACTTCCCCTGCCAAGATATAGTTTCTCTCTCCCTCTTTCTAAATATGGCATTGGCCATCTGTTAGCAACCCCCTACCATTTGCCCATACTCTCTCTGTATCCAATCTTCCTGGGGGCTTGGGATTCTTTCAACCCTATATTTTGGCATTTTTGCATTTTGCCTATGTACCTTTGTTAGAAATCAGTAAAAAGCCTTTTGAAGAGGCCAGAGGGCAGCTGCATTTTCTCAGTCTTACTGCTTGACCTGAGACAATGTAAGCCTTCTCCAGTCATTCTTAGGCTTTATGTTTTAAACTGGCTTATCCTCAGCGTCATTTTCCAGTCACCTTTCAAACCACGTCAGGGTTCACAGGCAACAACCCCAACAGTTCTGGGCTTTTCTTTTTTGGAATATTTTACATTGTTGATGTAATTTCAGCACTTGATATAGGTCTATTCAAAATTTTTAATTCTTCCTGGTTGAGTTTAGAAAGGTAGTGTGATTCCAGGTATTGGTCCATTTCCTCTACATTTTCAAATTTCTAGGCATAGAGGTTTTGGTAGTAATTGTTGAGGATCTTTAGTATTTCTGTGGTATCTGTTTTTATTTACCCTTTTTCATTTCTGATTGAAGTTATTAGAGATCTTACTTTTCTGTTTTTCATTAGTCTAGCCATGGGTTTATCGATTTTATTAATTTTTTCAAAGAACCAACTTTTTTGTTTCACTTGTCTTCTGAATGATTCTTGTGTTCTCAATTTCATTTAATTCTGCTCTAATTTTGGTTATTGCTTTTCTTCTGCTGGTTGCTGGAGGCTAGGCCTGTCTTTCTCCAAGTTGCTAGGAGGGAAATCAGGGGTCAATGAGCACAGACATGAGGCCAGGACTTTCCAGAGGGTAGGGAAAAGGTCTCCCCTAACAGAAGTGGGAGGCTGGAGAGACCACACTTCACCAGGGCAAAGTTAGTGCTATGGTGCCACAGTTTCCTCTTGTATCAGGGAACGGGGCCCACTTGGCTCAGCAGCCCACACAATGCAGAGGTCTCTCAGAGATTTCGCCAAACACACTGGCTTCCATCAGGCAACCAGAGAGGGGGGAGAGTGGGCTGTGTGCTCAGGAATGCAGAGAGAAAATTTGTTCACTTTTGCATCAGGCAGGAAAGAGACTCAGAGGCAGAAATTCCCAGGTACAGGAGAACCAGGACTTCATGGCTCTCTAGTGTGGGGTGAGGCAAGAGGTCTTTTGTTCCCTGCTCGCTCAAAGCCCATGGCCAGCCTCCAGGTTGGGGTAGGGGTCTGCCCTCCCCTTGGCAACAAGCCTTCAGTCTAGTCCAGGCATCCTCAAACTTTTTAAACAGGGGGCCAAGTTCACTGTCCCTCAGACCTTTGGTGGGCTGGAATATATTTTAAAAAAAAAAAAAATTTTAACAAATTCCTATGCAAACTGCACATATATTACTTGGAAGTAAAAAAAAAAAAAAAAAAAAAAAAACAGGAACAAATACAATCACACAGCCTCATGTGGCCCAGGGGCCGCAGTTTGAGGACCCCCGGTCCCTCCGTACCTGATCTCTGTTATCTTTCTTCCTCTTTCTCACCTCTGTAGCTTGTCTTAGTCAGGATGATGTGCACCTCGATTTCTTCTCCTTGTGCTCAACTCCCCAATTTTGACTTGTCCAAGTTACTTCAGTCCAACTTTTCTCCTGCTAGACAGGAGCTTCTGGCTAAAGCTGCCTCTAGTCAGCTATCTTGCTGATAATAGCACTTTTTAGCCACCTCAATTTTTTTTGTACATTGCCATGTGGCAGGCAATGTGAGGAGTTAGTGTCTCCAAGGGGCTAAAGGGTATTTGCTCCACAACCTGTTTGCTAACCTATAACAGTTTTTAATAGTGCACAAGAACAGGAAAAAAAGAAAAGAAAAAAATAAGAGAGAAAGATTTATAACCTAATATCTCAGGAATTTGCCAACTAGAATTTGTAAAGGTAAACTAACACTGGTGACCAAGACGTGGGAATTCAAATCCACCTAAATTAAAAATACACCTCCTGTTTTTGTTACACACAAATCTTCATGTAAAGCACATGCAGTTTTGTGCCTGGAATTTAGTTATTGTCAGAATAAAATTAAAGTGAAAAATTCAACTGTCACTAGGGGTCACTAAAGTAGATGTAAAGAACATCAAGAATGCTCATCATTCATCACTTGTAAACTAAATATGAAAATGAATTTAAAAGCTTAGAATCACATAATCTTTGGGTTTTAAAGGTGACAATACCACCCAACTTTCTTTTATAGGAAAGGAAAACAGAAATCCAAATTATTTACCCTAGGCAACTATGATAGAGCTGTCTCAAATTTTATTTTTTTTTAAAGGCATTCATTTACCTACATGGTTTTAAATAATGAGTTATGAATGACTTGGGACACCCCCAGGGCCAGAAAAATGCAAAATAGTCCTGAAACTTTGCATTAGAGTATAAAATCCAACATATTGTCATCTACCGTCATTTAGACACATAGCAGTATCAGAAAGATTAAAGAAGTAGTAATAATAACAAAACAATGGTGAAGGCTATTTCTTAAAAGCTTTAAAGTCAACATTGCTACAGTGTTGTGCTAATTTAAAAAAGCCTCTTAAGTTTTCATATTTTTAAATTCTTCTAAGCCTTCTATAGGAGTTGACATCATTTACAAAAGGTGTACTAATCAGTGTATTTTCCCAAGGAAAATGCAAATGCAGTTAAAAATGTGAACCCTAAAGAAAAAAACTATTGGTAATAAAAAACTAAAAGCTGGCATAAGAAGTTTGGGGAAAGTATACTTTCCAATAGCCATTCTACACAACAGAGGAACTAATTTGTCATCTTAATGCTTCTCAGTTGTCCTCAATCCAAATAGCACTTGTGGTACATAAATGAGAAAAAGACATTGTTTTGCCAGTGATTCTTTCCTGTTTTCAATGATCCAAGCTTAAATGAATCGGTTCATTTGTTTCTTACAATTGACTGTTCTATGAAAAGTCAGTATGTTCTGATCACTTAAATGGACATCTTGTGTTCATAAATGCTTATAGTTTTCATTGCACAGACTCAATATTTAACAGTAATCTTGATCATCATGTATACAAACTGTGATAATAAAATTATTATATTCTCATCTTCAGATGAGATCTGAGAAAAGCAATTTCTATGACCATTAACCTTTTGATAAAATAATGCTGAGAAGCACTAGGTAAGCATGATATTTAGCAGGGCCTACTATAAAAAGGAGAGCCTATGCCAATTCAGACTTAGCCAGAGATCACAGAGCCATCAACTCAATGCTTTAGCACGTTTGTATGGAGTTCCCTTGCAGGAAGAGTGGGATATAGCATTCTAATAATTAGGCTGATTAGGAAGAGTGGGATATAGCATTCTAATAATTAGGCTAAATTAGTTAAGTGACCATTTGGCTCAAATAAGAAAAAAATGATTTGGAGATAGTTGCTCCACTAAAGCTGTTAGGAAAGGAAGTGGCTACATAGATGACTAAAGTTAATAAAAGGAAAAGAGTTCCAGAAAGAGCCAACCACCTGAAATCCATACCCTAGGTCAGTGATTTTCAATCAGTGTGCCGTGAAAGGATCTTAGGGGTGCTGTGAAAATGTTTTAAAGATCATTAATTAAATTATTTTCAAAAGAAGTTAAAGCATAGTAAGTATATTCTTTTTATATATTTTTTTAATTTGATCAACATAATTTAAGTGCACCACAGGGGTTTAACTATAGATTCAAGAGTGCCGTGAGATAAAAAAGGTTGAAAAACACTGCCTTAGATACATTTTAAAGTCAGTATAATCTTTTTATACCATATCTTAAGGCAAACATATGTGAGCTATAGCTAGTAATTTATTTCTAAATTAGAATAGTTAAAAGTTCTTTTCCATAAAGATCATTTTAAAATCCTGTACAATAATAAATAAGTAACTTTTTGCCAGTGCCAGAATGTTACTCCACTTCTGCCTGGACTCCATCTTGATAATTACACACGTTGTTACTCAGAATTCTCAGTACATTTTCATAATGTCTCCCTTTCTTTTTCCTTTTTTTTAGAGACAGGGTCTTGCTTTGTCACTTAGGCTGGAATGCAGTGGCCTGAGCATAGCTCACTGCAGCTTTGAACTTCTCGGCTTAAGTGATCCTTTATCTCAGTCTAAGTAGCATATGCATCCCATGCCTAGATACAGTATATACTCGAGTATAAGCCAAGTTTTTCGGCACAAAATTTGTGCCGAGTTCAGGTTTTACGGCACAAATTTTGTGCCGGAAAAACTCGGCTTATACTTGAGTATATATGGTAATTTAAAAAAAAATTAGTGATGGGGTCTTGCTATGTTGCCCAGGCTGGTCTCAAACTCCAAAGTGCTGGGATTATAGGTATGAACCACCCATGTCTGGCATCCATTTTAAAATTAAGAAACTGAGAGCTTAAGAAACAAAGAGATAGAGTAGACACACATGGCAAATACAGGACAGAACTTGGGTTAGATCATAACCAGATAGTCTTCCAATCCCAACTGAGTACCATAAATAATCTGTATTGTCTTCTATATACAGTGCTTCCTATTAGATATTTGTCCTATTACTTTTTTTTTTTTTTTTTTTTTGAGACAGTCTCACTTTGTAGTCCTCGATGGAATGCCATGGCATTACAGCTCACAACAACCTCAAAATCTTGGGCTTAAACAATTCTCTTGCCTCAGTCTCCCAAGTAGCTGGGACTACAGGCACCCGCCACAATGCCCTGTTATTTTTAGAGACGAGGTCTCACTCTGGCTCAGGCTGGTCTCAAACCTGTGAGCTCAGGCAATCCACCCACCTTGGCCTCCCAGAATGCTAGGATTACAAGCGTGAGCCATGGCACCCAGCCCTTATTACTCTTTTTAATTCATCTGTGTGAAAGTAGAGATGGAAGAAGAGAGCAGTAAGGGAGTGCGTCTTCTGACATGGCTACAGGTGATCAAGTTTTCAGCAGCTTTAAAAGGCATCATCTGGCATTTTCATTTGGAAAGTAGAATACTAAATTCATAGCAGCCTACAAGACAGTGGTAACTATACAATGATTACTCTTAATTAACTCATGTCCATCTGCACTGTGAAAAAGCTTCCAAGTCTTCTTCTCACCATCTGTACTTCATAAGTCATGTTAAATCACACAATTTTCTTCTAACATTCTGACTTTAATTATTATAAAACTATCCGTATTACTTTAGTAGCTAGTCATCTTAAATCTGTGTAATTTTATGAAAAGTATTATTGGAAAGTTTTGAAAACAATTTCAATCTAAATGTTGCCCACCTAACCTGAGATAAATTCTAAAGTTTTAAGGTATTAGAAAATCTTGAAAAGTCAAACCATCCTTTCTAGTAACATATTCAAAGATAGCTTCAAACCCTTGATAATTTATGTAAAACCTACAGCGGTTGTTTTTCAGAGGTTTCTTGAAATGCAAAGGATTCTTACCTTATTCAAAGAACAAACAAAAAAGTATACAAACAAATTAAACTCTCCTTCATTTCCTATCAGCATATCTTAAGAATACTATGTATAAAAAGCCAAAGCATTTCACAGAAAGCAATTAATACAGAGCTAGGCTACTACAGAGCATAAAGTCCAGAAAAAGACACATAGCAGCAAACCAGGGAGACAATTCTAAGATATTCACATCTATGTCAGAAGAACTTCACACTTTTATGGAGGTGAATTGATACCAAAGAAATTGAAATTGTGATAATGATATTATTATTACCAGAGCCTGCTCTTTTTACAATTTTCATACCAGTAAACTAGAAAACAAATAAGATCTTAACCAAAAAGGCACAGGAATTAAGTGTATTAAAGGTTTGTTTTTAATTCCTTGATGTAACCAATAAAATCTTAAATTATAATCATCCTTATAACCCAAACTCAACTGCTAAAAATACTACATGGATCCATTTAAGATGAGAATAAGGTATACATTTAATGACAAGAAAAACACTGACTTTCTTACAGAAAAGCAATCAGAAAAGGTCTTTTAGTTAAATTCAATTTCAGCAAATCTGCCCTAGGCAAATATCTACCCTAAGTAAATATGCATGCATATTTATACATACATTTATATATACAGCTGAATATCAATTATTATAAACCACAACATTTATTTGCTTAAAATTTTTCATGCCTTGTTTAACATCCCTACACAAATTGTCTGCAGGAAACAGAAACTACAATTAGAAGGAATATGGGGAATCAAGCTTTGTTAACAAGGTTTTAGAATAGCACACTCTTCTATCCAAGAATTTAATTGAAAATTGGTTAGCACTGACGTAAAATAAGGAGCTGGAGCTAACTTTCTCCGGTCTCCATCCTACCCATGTACATTTTCATTTAAAAAAAAAACATATTTCCTGATTAGCAAATGGTAAAAAAATGCTAATAAAATAAAAAATTAATTTTAGTAGAATGGAAACCAGGTATAACAGTCATTCAAGAAAATCACATTTAATGCAATCCCTATCAAAGCTCCACTGTCATACTTTAAAGATCTTGAAAAAATAATACTTTGTTTTATATGGAATCAGAAAAAACCTCGAATAGCCAAGACATTACTCACAAATAAAAACAAAACAGGAGGAAGCACGCTACCAGACCGCAGACTATACTATAAATCAATAGAGATCAAAACAGCATGGTACTGCCACAAAAACAGAGAGGT
>CAUYPK010142613.1:0-34744 GCA_963574355.1 Loris lydekkerianus
GATTGGTGGGATTACACCTGCAGTGCATGTTACAAGGGTATATGTGAAACTTAGTAAATGTAGACTATAAATGTCTTAACACAATAACTAAGAAAATGCCAGGAAGGCTATGTTAACCAGTGTGATGAAAATGTGTCAAACAGTCTATAAAACCAGTGTATGGTACCCCATGATTGCATTAATGTACACAGCTATGACTTAACAATAAAAAAAAAAAAAGAATTGCTGGCATCACCTGGGAGCTTATTAGCACTACAGACTCTGGGCCCCACCCCAGACCGATCATACTAGACTCTGCATTTAACAAGATGTCAGAGATTTGAATGCACATCAAAGTGTGAAAAGCATCAATATAGGAAAGAATCATTGAGGGCCTAAACTAGGCTTCACAAGTTTGGGTTCATCTTCAAAATATTATATTTATTTATTATCCAAAAGAAAAAGAATGGGGGAAGAAAAAAATGAAAGGAATTGATAGTAGCCTAATGAGTGAAACGCACCCTGGGACCTGAATGCTACCCTTTCACTTGTAGAGATTTCTTGAGTGTCCCATTTCAGCTCACCTGCTTTTTCCTTCACTACAGATTACTAAAAGGTAACTGGTCCTCTCTTCCCAGCTTCAGACTCTGTCTCAAAAATAAGGAAGCAGAGGAATTACCATTTGCCAAGGCTCACCTAAACATGGACCCAACTTCATATAAACAACTGGTATTCCACAAGCATTCAGCAGGCATACTCTGTCTGGGCTGAGTACTCAATCACCTGGGAGGTGAGAGAGAGAGAGAGAGAGAGAGAGAGAGAGAGAGAGAGAGAGAGAGAGAGAATGTGGCCCCCGCAGCGCCTTCCTTTCTCCCTCCTCCCCTGTCTCAGGTTCTCCTGTGCTGTGCGCTGGCAGCACCTGCCCCTTCCTCCCTCCTCCCATCTTCCTTGTTCCCTAGGAACTGCCCACGAGGCCGGGCTCCGGGGAGGCTCTGGCACTGTGTATTTTAGAGCTCTGTAATTCTGCCTTATTATCCTGTTCCTACGCCCGCTCGAGGTCTCTGACTGCTGCTTTCACTGTGCTGTTAGGTTTCTCTTTGATGCCTAAATTAACACTAATGGGAAGCCCTCTCAGCTGTTGCCTTACTTTGCTTTCTGCTCAGTTTCTCCTAGTTGAACATTCCTCGGTCTGTGCTGTGTGCTCATCTGCCAGCCCTTTCTTGGATCCACTTTAAAAGAAGCCTGAGTGTCTTACGCTGGGTCTGCCACTCTACAGCCGGGTAATTCAGAGGGGCCGGAGAGAAGGAGATTGAACCAAGTCCACCCGTTTAGCCATCTGGATGCTGACTGCTTGAAACCTCAGACCATTGGATCAGCCTCTTGGCCACTGGGCTGAATGATTCTGTCCTTCACACTTGCTAGTATTTCTTATAGTACACTTTCCTGACCCCCCAGTACTTTTTTTCATGGCCTGCTCATATCTGAAATTTTACCTCTTCACAAGTTGCTCCTTTGGGTTTTCTTCATATTCAGCTGAAAGAAAGGAATACAAACACCTTTGGGATGTTTTGGATACTTAAAGTAATGATGACTAGTGCCCCCTGGGACTAGAGACTCTGGTGATATTAGCTGAAAGGTTGAGGAAGGAGCCTTCCGGTCCTGAGGCTTGGTGTGTGGATGAGGAATGACAATCCTCTTCCCCACTTGCCTAGGAGCAGTTGTTGATTTTAAGAGAAAAAATGTTAGCCACCTTTACCTGCTGAGATCACTTCTGTTAGTGTCTTCCACTCACTAAGCAGCCAATACTCAACAAATACTTATCAAGAGCCTAAAGTTCTGGCCAGAGTGCAAAGAGAAAGAAGTGGAGCAGAAGATAAAAGTAGATTAGTCACCAATTTAAATACAAGCCAGCACAGAGACCTACAAAGAACACAAATATATAGACCTTGCCTTTAAAAACTTGCAATCTTGGGCAGCACCTGTGGCTCAAAGGAGTAGGGTGCCAGTCCCATATGCTGGAGGTGGTGGGTTCAAACCCAGCCCCAGCCAAAAACCGCATAAAAAAAAAAAAAAAAAAAAAAAAAAACTTGCAGTCTGGGCGATGCCTGTGGCTCAAAGAAGTAGGGTGCCGGCCCCATATGCTGGAGGTGGCGGGTTCAAACCCAGCCCCAGCCAAAAACTGCCAAAAAAAAAAAAAAAAAAAAAAACTAATTTGAAAAAAAAAACTAATTGTCTAAGGTATGAAGAGGCGCACACCTGGGGGAGGGGCGACACAGTCATACACACACCCGTAGTAATAAGATGTTATGTATCTAGTCTGCCCAAAGGGTCTCTTTATACATACTCATAATGTTCAATTCATAGAAACAAATCAAGATGCTCCACAAATTACGAGGAAGTTATAGCCCAATAAACTCATCGAGAGTTGAACACATCGTAAGTTGAAAGTGCCTTTTTGACTTATATTCCCAACTTACGACAGGCTTATCCAGACATAACCCCATCATTGTCAAGAAGGCATGTTGTTTTTGCACCATCCTAAAGCCAAAGACATCGTTAAGCTGAACCATGGTAAGTCCAGGGACCATCTGTACAAGTTAATAACCTCTGCACCCAGGGCTGATCAGAGTCTGAATGTAATGGTAGAGGAGCTGCCCACCGCCCCGTGCAGCCTACGTGTCCTGTAACAGTCTCCACTCAGGACAGTGTTCTGTTCTTGCTGTGCTGTTGCTTCATTTCTCCTCCGTCTCTTCTGTTTGCTCCTCACACTGCTCTTAGCCCTCCAGGCTCTGTTCACCAATTTTCTCATCTTTCTCCCTTTGCTTATTCAGTTCACGGGTTGGTTGATTGACTTTGTTGTGGGTTTGTTTTTTTTTTTCTTTTTTTTTTTTGCTTTAAGAATTTTTTTCTTCTCCTTATTCTTTCAAGTTATTGACTTGAATCTCTCGAATCAGTTTTTAGTTGCCAACTCTTTTTTATGAATTACCCTTGAATTCCCTTTAGTGATCTTATTATTCTTAATGAAAGTCTACAATAATCTCCCTACATTACTTGCATTTTTCTATTTGATCTTCACCTTTTTGGCTGAAGGGTGTCCTTGTAGGTGTAGCTATTGTGCTTTGCCTGCCGTTTGGGGCCTGGCCCAGTTGTTTGGAATTCCTTGGAGCCTGTAATTGCTCTGAGCTGACGGCCCCCACTCCAGTCCAGCCCACCCCCGTGACAGCTGCTTGGCTCAGGCCTGATGACATCGTTTAGAGGTGGGAATGGAGGGGAAGTGGGATGAAGGCAGGTTGCCACACCCCCAAGTCCCCTAGAAACCTCAGGAAGCTGAACACTTAAATCACACTCTACTGTATTTTCAAGAATCCCAAGCTTAGAATCAATGATCTGGATTCGAGCATGGTGTTTTACTCACCCTCTGAGGGATCTTGAGCATGTTCTTTACAGGGTAGTATAGAAACGGAGGGTTAGACCTCCCAGGAGTTGTTGTAAACACCCACTGAAACAATAACTCTGCTGTGAACGTGGGTCCAACCTTGTGTTGCGTGATTCCCAATCCTCCCTTCTTTTCTTGCTTGGACTACAGTAATAGAAATAGAAAGGGAAGGCACATGAAAAGATTACAGCTGCTCCAGCCCTACAGAGAAATGCCTACAAACCAACCAAAGCACATTTTCAAGAAATATACAAATGTATTTGTCTAACCCAAACGTTAGACAGGGAGAAGGAAGACGGACAGGGGACGCCCGCGCCAATGCCTGCTCCCGAGCTCCTGCAGAGCAGAGATGGGAGAGCAGGAGAAGAGAGGAGGTGGGGAGGGGAGAGGGATGCCGCTCAGCCCAGCAGCTTGAGGGTCCGAGAGACGCAGGCGGGAGATGCCCTCATCCGTCACCATTGATAAAAGAAAAACTTCAGACAAAATAAATTTAACAGAGTTTATTTGAGCAAAGAACGATTTATACAGCAAGCAGCCTTCAGAAGAGGTTCACAGAACTCCACTGTGTAAAGCTGGCAGGGAGGACCTGCAGACAGGAAGGGGCTGAAGAAAGTGAAGTGAGGGACAAGAGGTACACGGGTCATCTTGAAGTCACTTTCTTGGCCAGGGTTAAAGAAGAAGGAGCTTTTTTATTAATCCAGCTAAACCTGGCCTTTTTGTGGGTTTGGCTATTTCTCTTTCTCCTGGTTTCTCAGATTCAAAAGGTCAGATAACTTCATTTCGGTGGGGTGACATGAAACGTTAACATGAGTGACTCCATTTTGGTTTGGTCTGTTGGGGCCTCGTACAGGAGCGTCACCAAAATCAGTGGCTTCCTACCAATTTTATTCAACACATTTTTGTGATCTTGAGCAAGCTATTGTATCTCTCTGAACCTATTCCCTCATCTGTAAAATGGGGAAACAATATGACAGCTTTGCCATGGGGATTTTGTGAAGATAAAGTGGGATAACACAGTACACACAGAATTCCCGACATCTAAACATAGTACACACAGAATTCCCTACATCTAAACACAGAACACACAGAATTCCCAACATCCAGACACAGTACACACAGAATTCCCTACATCTAAACACAGTACACACAGAATTTCCTACATCCAGACACAGTGCACACAGAATTCCCGACATCCAGACACAGTGCACACAGAATTCCCGACATCTAATAAGTTTTAAATAAATGGGAGTAAATTGTATATGGGTATCCCTTTTCACACTACTCATACTATATTTGTGTGACTTGAGTTTACAGACAGACCTTTTTTTCAATTTGCCAATATAAACTTCCAACCCCTTACTTGCAATTTAAGGTGGGGACGGGGAGGGGCGTCCTTTCTTGAGTTAGAAAATGACAGCTCTTCTGTGATAGTATTGAATAATGAGTTTCTCATCATTCAAAAATAAAATAAAAGTGAATAAAAATAAAGTGAAATTGGCATTCTCATCAGCTGAACACAGGCCTCAGGGAGACTGGCAACTGTCACTGTGTCATTGTAGAGGCACACTGACAGGCAGGGACACAGAGGGCCTGGTGACACACTGTATGTCTAATTATAGGAGCCTTAATTCGCTGGCCTATTTTGGCAGAGATGGCCGCAGCACAGATTCATGAGGACAAAATAAAGCTTCTGTATCTTAGCGCTCGGATTGATAGCCAACAGGCACTTACGGGACACCTGCTCAGCGCTAAGTACCAAGCATTAGGGGGAATCAAGAGAAATTAAAGAGGTGGGCCCTGCCCTTGAAGAGCTTCTGGTCTGCAGAATCAAGCTGCTTCTACATTCTTGCTTTAAAATGGACTTGCAATAAGGGTCTGCAAATCCAAATTGTGTGACTTGTTCATGCAAAGATTATATTATTCAAAGGATTATGTATATTCTTATATAAACGATTGTTTCCAAGTACAGATCTAATGAAGTTCTTTTGAATCATGGTAAATTCCATTGAGGTGTCAGGCAAGCTGAATGGAGTGTGTGACCCAGTTTTGATCACGTCTTCTTCTTCCTTTTTACCAACACACAGATGCATGAAAAAGGACCCTTCCCGGGGGAAAGGATGAGAGAGACAGCCCCAGGGGTGAGGGTAGGATGCAGCCCACAGGTGCCTCAATCAGCAGCAGTCTAGTGGCAGCTGCCTTCCCCTCACCACACGGGAGCTCCCATGAGGGATCATTCCAGGAAGAGCTGGTGGGGGGCAAGCTCTCAGAATTAGGGTCCATGCTAGGAAACTTTCTGGCTGAGGAGTTAGAAAAAGGTAATAATTTTCTTTCAGAAACTCATCCAAAGGCTTCAAAACGTTTTATGTCCTTTAATCCAAACATCCATACCAACACTGACGTCCAGTCCTCAGAACTCTGCCATACACACCTCCCCTTACTCTGGGTATAAATAAATACAAGACATAATTAACAACCCTTGTAGTCAGGCGGGCACGGATTCCCATTCCTGTTCTGCAAATCCCTTCAATCTGCAAATCAGACACGTTACTGACCCTAGCACAAGGTGACACTCTGGGAATGGCAGCTCCTCTTCTGTGTGGTCCACCCTGGGGACAGGTTTCCCAGGTGACCTTACTTACCTGTGGGACATCCTTTCAGGAAAGTGTCAGTTCTGGGCTTTTTAAGAAAAATGTGCAGAGAAGCTCCAGAAAACCTTTGGAGATAAAGGGCTACATAAGGTACTTCAGCAAAACCTCCCACTCCAATTCCCCACTACGAGTGAGTCTTAGCTATCACCTGGAATTTTTCAGATGAGGAATCTTGGGCAAGTTGTTAAATGTATAAAGCATTAGTTTTCAAATGGGCATACTGCTAGCATGCCTACGTGGGGTTATTGGGAGTTAACTTAGGGCTGAGAGCAAAGGCCTGGAGCCCTGTGCAAACACTGGACAAGTGCTTGCTCTCAGCACAAACTCAGTTCCTCTGGGTTCACCAAGGGAGCAGTTGGCAAAGCCTGGCTACACTCTGCTCTCTGGATGCTTCACCCAGTGCCCTTCCCCAGACCCCCTTATCTTTACTTGTCTAAACTGCACATTCCTAGCTTTTTCTACTAACTTAGGAATTAGATCTATATTTACTGTTTCATGTAGCAAGGTAAAACTCCAGGTACAGACTTCTCATTATGCTCAAACGATGGTGGAATGATAGCCTAGATGAATCTGAATTAGAACATGATCCAATTACACAAATTTTCAGTTACATGGTCCTTTAAAACATATGCACAGTAAGAAGAATTAAAGCAGTATACCATGGAAGAAAGAATGCTGGGGTAACCTGGATTGTCTTTTAGGTTCCTTTTAGTTTAACATCCATACTTAATTCTTGCTTCTTTCCTGCCCATCTCACTGCAAGAGATGTTTTGTTTCCCCTCAAGGACAATCCCTCAGTCCCTGATTACAATCTTTCAGCTACTACTCATTGCTTTCTGGTTAAAATTCAAACTATTCAGCAGGGCACACAAGGTCCAGGAAGGCATGATGTGGCCCCAGGCTGCCTCTCCAGCCTCTCTCTTTCTGCATGCCTTAACCACCCAGGACTCCTGCCATCCCCAACTACTGGTAGTTCCCAGATGCTGTAAGCCTTGTAGCTTTGCACACTCCATTTCCTGTACCAGGCATGGTATTTGCTCTCCTCCTTCCCTACCTAATGAACTCATGCATTAAAACCCCAATCAAGCACCTCCTCTTCCAGGAAGCCTTCCCACACTACCTCTGCCTGCCCCCAATGTGCTGTCATTGCCCCCTAAGCCCCATCTTCACATCAGCAGTCACAGTAATGTATCATCACAGTCTGTGCTTGGCTGACTCCCCTTCCACACCAAGAGCAAGCTCCTGCCTAGCAGAATGGCTGCACAGAATAAAATCTCTATAACTGTTTGACAGGCAAACCAAGTTTCACAACTTGCTTCGTGACCTCGAGCAATTCATTTGACCCCTCCAAGTCTCAGTTTCCTCATGTAAGACAGAGGAGTCAAACTAGGTCATCCCTAAGAATCCTGTTAAGCCTTGCATTGTAAAAGGACCAATGGTTCCTTCATTTACAAAAAGCGATCGCTTTTCCCACCCCAGTTATCAACAAAATGAGACTATGAAGTTGAAAATACTTTAAAAATAAAATTTTAATAAGCTGTATCAATTCACATTATTCATATACAATTGTAAAAATGAAAAATGTTGGGGCAGTACCTAGTACATACTGGGAGATAATATGCATTTGTTAAGCATTCCTTGGGCACTAGACACAATTTATCACGAAATTATATGACAAAATACAAGTGCAAGAAGTAGAAATGTTAATTTCTCAGCAAAGGTGATTAAACAAGTCATCCAGGCAATTGAACAAGTGAATGGCTGAGATTTGATTCCAATGTCCACTTTCCCTTTCCTGCTTTCATTTTAAGTAAGATTTTTAAAATCACCCTGTATCACATTTTTCTCAGTAACAAACATAAAATCCCCTCTATTCTACCCCATCAAATTGATCCAAAATATAAAATAATGTACTTTAATTTAAAAGAAACCTTTAAAATAACTCATATTTTATGCAGGTAGCCAAAAGGAATAACATCTAAGAAATATCATAAAGGCTGGGCATTGTGGCTCAAGCCTATAATCCCAATACTTTGAAAGGCTGAAGTGGGATAATTACTTGAGGCCAGGAGTTCAAGACCAGCCCAGGCCATAGCAAAACCCTGTCTCTGTCAATAATGTAGGAGTTTCAGGTTATAGTGAGCTATGATGAAGCTACTGTACTATAGCCCAGGCAACAGAATGAGGCCCTGTCTCAAATAAATGAAATAATTAATTTAAAAGATGATCGAGCTATCATCTTTTAAGGCTAGACCTGATGCCTTAAAACAGACTGAAGGATCACCATGTCCACCAGACTCCCCAAATCTTAAAGAAGAGATCATTGGGTTCACCCAAGTTCTCACACCTCAGATGACAAACATAACTACTTTTGTTTCAGCCTTGATTTGCAAGGACTTTGCCTTGCTGTCTGACCCCAGAGCCTCTGATTTCACTGCGTGAGGGCACGGGTGCTCTCTGACAATTGGCAGAAGGGAAATAGTAGGTCTTTAATTTCTTTGTTTTCACGCACATAAAATTCCAAAGAACTACCTGCTCTCAGCCATGTATAACTAGGATCGTTTTCCTTCCCCTCTCCCTCCACCAAGATGTCAAAAATCAACAAATATATTTTTTGCATAGTAATGAGTTATCATCAGAGACCTTATTATGAACTGGATTTTGTCCCTCTATCCCAAATTCATGTACTGTATTTGGAGGTCTTTAAGGAGATAATTAAGGTTAGGAGAGGGTAGGGCCCTAATCCGGTGGGGTAGAGCCCTAATCCGGTAAGACTGATGCACTTTGAGATGAGGAAGAGGTACCAGGGGCTTACACTCCCAGAGGAAAGGCCCGCTGAGGACACAGGGAGAAGGTGGCTGCCTGCAAGCCAAAAAGAGTGCCCTCACCAGAAACCAACCCTGCTGGCACCTTGATCTTGAACTTTCAGGATCTAGAACTTTGAGAAAATAAATGTCTGCTGTTTAAAAATCACCCTCTATCACATTTTTCCCAGTAATAAACATAAAATCCCCTCTATTCTACCCCATCGAATTGATCAAAAATTATAAAATAATGTACTTTTATTTAAAAGAAACCTTTAACATGATTCATATTTTATGCAGGTAGCCAAAAGGAATAACATCTAAGAAATATCATAAAGGCTGGGCACAGTATTTGATATCCTGTTATGGCGACCCCAGCAGACAAATAAAGATGTCTACAATTACCTGAACTCCTTTTCACTGACATTCAAAGAGAAAACACTCCCATACATATCCAAGAGTGGTTGGGGAAGGCACAGAAACAGTCACTATTTCTAGCAAAATGGAAAGTGTTTGACATCATTCACATTAAAGAAAAGGAAAAAAAGTACAGCCAAGTCTTGTAATTTTTGTGTAAAGAAGAAAGTACCAGTGGGCTTATGTAGTATCTATGTTTTAAATTACTGAAATAACAGGTACAAAGTCCATCTGTTTGTTCTGCTGTGGAAAATAAAAAATAAAAAAAAATTGCACTGTATTTCCTGGTGCATTTTTAGTTAGGAATTAAAATCTTGGGAATGATGTTTTGGTTTTTCCAAGTGTTCATTTCATTCAAAGCGAATTAGTCAGAGAATCACAACTGGTATAAATCCATCGTCATTCTAAGTGCCCTTGATCTCGGAACACTACCGTGCTGAATCCTGAGATAAATCTTTATGCCAGAAATTCTATTATTTAGAAGTACAATACAAAGAACAATCGGAGATGACATCAGGACAGGGAGAACATCGCACTCTTCTTCTTTGTGTATTAAAAGGAGTCAACTTCCGCTCATCACTACCTAAAACCACAGTACCAGAGCCTGAAAAATATCTGGTTGGTTCCAACATAAATAATCTTCTATCCTCTGGGAAAAATTATTTTTTCATCCCGTGGCCAGAAAGACTGTTGACACAGGCACATAAACACCTTCTGGAGATGGCATGGAAATATCATTCAGTGAGTCGAGACAGATAAGGATGTGTTTTCACACTTGTGGATAAGTAGACGTTGCTTGGAGTAGAGCGATCACTTCTGTCAACATGTCTTTTCTCAACTCGTAGCCTGTGGCTTGTTTAAAGACATACAGGGAGTATTGGTTGTGGTAGGGAAGGAGGGTGCAATTAGGTAGAAGAAATTGGCGAGTGTAATACGGATAAAACTGAAAAGATGAGGCAAAGCAAGAGGAAACATCTGGAGCAGCTGGCAGAAGGCTCTTTAGGCTCTTCGCCCGAAGTGGCTCAGGACTGACTCTCCTTCATTGTTGACCTATGATCTAGTTTTTCCTGCTATTGCAGATTTCTCTAAAAACAAATGGTTTAAAAGCTAACATTGCCATTTGCTTTTAAGGTTCACAAGATGTCCTCTTAAATCTCACAGGCAGAGTCTGCTTTAGTAACTCACCACTCTTTGGAGTTCTGCCCTAGAACACGACTTCACTTAAAGAGCACACAGCAGGGAAACTGGTCAGTGTCTTCCTGGGTCCTTCATGCCTGATCCTGAATCCAGGAAAGAGCCCTGTGACTATATTCCTTGGGTCTGGTTAGGCTGGTTGCCTTTTATTTTCTAGAGACAGTACATTTATCCAGAATGTTCAAAGAAAGGAGTAATTTAAATTATTTTAAATTTGGTTTTATTGTGGTAACAACATTTAAATTCAGATCTACCTTATTAATAAAATTTTAAGGGTATAACACAGTACTGTTAATTATCAGTACCATGTGGTGCAGCAGCTCTCTAGAATTTATTCATTTTGATTAATTGAAATTTTAAGCCCAATGATTTCTAACTCCCCATTCCCATCTCCAACCCCTGGCAGACATGAGCACTCTCTTTGATTCTATGAATTTGGTTATTTCAGATGCCTCATCTCAGTGGAATCATGCAGGATTTATCTCTGTGACTGGCTTATCTGACTTAGTATAATGTTCACAGGGTCCATCTATCTGTCTTGAAATATGAATGATTAAAACAGTATAATCTAGTAAGACTCACTGAACCTTGAAGCCTCTGGACTGAGGGAGCCTCTGCAGGCTTCCCTGAGACGGTTCTGAGTCTGCAGTCACCTTCAGTCACTGTGGGACAATCCTGGAGAAGTAGAAAATTCAGCTAACACCTCATAGACAATAGGCCAAGAACAGAAAGTTAAACACAGCATGTTCTCACTCATATGTGGACACTAAAAAAAGTTGATCTCATAGAAATAAAGAGGAGAACACGGGATACTAGCTGCTGGAAGGATCGGGGATAAGGGAGGGATAGGAAGAGATTTGTTAAAGGATGTAAAATCACAGGTAGATAAGAGGCATAAGCTCTAGGGGTGGACAGCACTCAGTGTAGGGTGACTGTAGTTATCAATAATGCATAGTGTCAAATAGACAGAAGGAGGGTACTGAATGTCCCCAATATGAAGAAATGACAAATGTTTGAGATGATAGATTTGCTTAGACTCTGATCTGATCACTACACACCATAGGTATCAAAACATCACCGTGGACTCCAAGAATATGTACAATTACTATTTTTTAATTAAAACACTTTTTTAAATTAAATTAAGAAAGCATCAGCTTTTATTTCTCACATGGCATATATGCATAGAAATAACCCACATAAACAAAAGTTTTTTGTAATCCTCAACAACCTGTAAGAATGTGCATTGTAGACCTGAGACCAGGGAGTTACAGCACTAAGTCATACCACCTTCCACGGGTGGAAGCTGCTCCAACTTCAGATTTCAAGTAGCCCTGGTAAAAAATGGTTACTAAACAAAGGAAAGCTTATTAACAAAGTACCGAAACAACAACAACAAAAAGCAACGGGTTTACTGTATTTAATATGGTGAGACATCCTCATTTTGAGGTTGGAGAGAAATGTTGGGTGGTTCCTGCACATGGTCTTAAGGCAGATTTTCAGGGCATCCTGGGGGTGTATACATGGTCTGTCTGCATCAGCACATCTACCGGGGTCTTCCCCATGAGGTCAAATAGAAATTTCCCTCCTTTCTGGGACATAGTACAAAGCTTAAAAGCCTGGTGAAGAATCCAGAATCAGACTTCCTAGTTTCAGATCTTGGACTACCAACTATGGAACCATAGGCGAGTTATACGTATCCTCTTTGAACCTGTTTCCACATCTGTAATATGTGGCTCATAACAATTATGTGACAGGGTTATTGTGAAGATTAAGTGAGATAATGCTTCTCAAAAGCAAACGAAATAAGTATCATTTTAAATGTTCAGCATACAACCTCCAGCACACAGTGAACACTCAATACATTTTAGTTATTATGACCATTATTTTCTGGTTGGTTGGAAGCTAAACAGACTATGTACCAATAGTCTCATTTTTTTCCTCCTAAACCCTACTTGGGTTTTAGTGAACAGTTGGTTTTTTCCTTGGCAAGAAATTGTTTCCTCTTCTACCACTTTTTTAGCAACAAAGTGACTTAAAATAATCAGGAAAATTTTCAAGAGGCAGCTCAGCTGGTCGTGTCTTCCTTTTGAGGAACCATCTGTCAAAGACGGTGATTCAGGAGAAGATAGAAATTGCAGACCTCGCTCTCAGACCTATCTCTGTGGGAACTGTGTGTGTGACCCCGAGCAGATCGTGCTCCCCTCAGAGTCTCGTTTCCTCTGTGAGAAGGGAAGGTTTATAAAAATGCTTGCAATGGTGTCATTCAATGACTGTATACAGTATTTTTAGATGTAAGCATTATTTCCTTCCTGAAAAAGCAACAGAATATCCAATGTGTTCAAAGTGTTACACTGTGATATTTTATTTAAATAAAGTTGTGTAAATTTTGCAACAACAATTACATTACAAGTATTAAAAAATATCAACAGAAATGTATTTTTCTTTACATTTTCCAGGTAAAACACAGATTTTAATATGTGCATGGTGTTTTATGCATTTCCTTGAGGATTTCTGATTTATCATAGAAACAAAATCTAATCCTATACTGATTTCCCTAAGGGATTAGTCAACATTTATTTTAATGCCTTTTAAATCTTTGGGTTCCTAAAATCTTACATCTTTCAATTTAAATCATATCTTGATTTCCTGGAAATCTGGTTAATGTCAACAATCCCTTGAATACTTAAAGAGTAGCTGATAAACTCATGGAAATATTTGAAGCAGATTAATTCTTGGTTTTCCTAGATAGAAAGCGATATATTTTTAGCTTTTTTTATTTATACTTTTTAATGAGGAAAACATGAACAAATTTTCTAGTTAGTCATCAAATATTTATTGACCACTTTCTGTCATATGATGTAACAATATTAACAGGCTGATTTATTCACTTCAGTAATCTTTTAAATCTAAATAGCATTAATCACTCCTTTATTTTTCCCCCTACACTATTGTTAGAAATTGCATTTATTTATCTATCAATACTCTTTAATGCATTCCCATTTGCGTTTTCTTACCAAGCTGTCCAAAAATGTAACGATAAATAAGATATTAAAATATATATGTCTTAAAGCATATGCATTTAGTGTACACATTAAATTTGTAACATACATTTAGTGTATGAGTATATAGAAGTTGACATACATGGGGCAGCACCTGTGGCTCAAGGAGTAGGGCACCAGCCCCGTATACTGGAGGTGGTGGATTCAAACCCAGCCCCGGCCAAAAACTGCAACAACAACAAAAAAAGAAGTTGATATACACTATATATATTGACATGTGTATGCCTGCTTACCAGTTGTATTATAAGACTAAAATAAGCAAGGACTACATTGCCTGTTATTTATGTCATCACTTCCTCCCTCCTGCCTCTATTAAAATAATGTTCTGTACTTTGGGAAAGGCATGACCATTATTGATGTACCACTGCCATCTTGGATAATAGAATTACTAGTTATAGATCAGGGTTAGTCTAATATAACACTTGAAGGGAAGCTCTTGTGACATCACCTAGGCACATGGAGTAATTAACATTCACCATCATCAACACTGTCATCATCAACATTACCCCTAAAGGCCCCTAACTGTCTCAGCCTGAGTCCTCGCACATCTCAACACCCCCACCCCTTGGGTTAATTCTGAGAACAGGTTTCAGAACAAGGAAGTTCCCTGAGTTCCCCCAAAAAATCCTAGCCACAGGTAAAACAATGGTATAACTTACCCCATCCCCCTAGCAATGGCTAAACAATGGTGGAAAGCTTACTCAAGCAAAATTTCCCGTGCCAAGTTTGTCCCCATGCCAGCTGCCATGATGTAACCCCCTGAGCCAACCAGCCCCGCTGACTGTAACCCCGCCCCGAGCTACCCCCTGAACTAACTAACCAGCCACACTCTGCTTTTGTGCTCACCAGCTTGCCTGCCAACACAGCACAAAAATGGTATAAAAGTCAACCTGTTCCTCACTTTGGGGCCATTTGCTCTTTGGGGCAGCGACCTACCTGTGCAGGTGTAATAAATCACCCTCTGATTTATACCTGAAGTGGGGTCCAAGTTTTTCTTACAGGTGGCAAATGAGTACAACTACCATGGGTCAGTTATAATACCCTGGGAACTTCCTGGGTGGACTATTCTGAGGTTACCCTGAGATGACCATGGAGAAAAGGCAGCCCCACCGCCAGGCCTCTTCTCCAGGCTTTTTAGAAATACCCTGCAAATCTCCTCCTTTGGGAATTGGTAGAAACCTGGAAGATAAGGGGAAAGGAGAAAACATATTAAGACATAGAAAAAGAAAGATTTGCAAATCAGAATGCAGCCCATTCTGAGAACTCCGAGAAAGAACAAGAGGGGTGAGGAAGAGAAGAGGAAGGTCTGGAGGGAACCCAGGTTGCATCTGCCCTGGAAATGGAACTGCAGTTTCTCTCTTGGAAGACGGATGGCCATGGGCAGTGCCTGTGGCTCAAAGGAGTAGGGCGCTGGCCCCATATGCTGGAGGTGGCAGGTTCAAACCCAGCCCCGGCCAAAAAATGCAAAAAAAAGAAGACGACGGATGGCCAAGTCACAAAGGCTTTCTTACAGTCTGTGAATCCAGCATTGCCTGACATTCAAAATGAGAATTCTGTGGAGTAATTATAACACCATACCTTTAGAAGTCTTACTTTAGATCTATAACACCCTCCCATGTACACTTTTAAATAACTTTAAACAGAAGCTGGACCTAAAATTATATAAGAAAACATTGAGGGATTTTTGATTTGCTGCCTATAAAATTGAAGCCACTGATACAGAAAAGCCCATTTAGTTAGGAATTATCTACATGGCAATCCAGGTCATTCAGGCAGAGTATCTCCCAGCCTAAGCCAGAGACTCCACGGAGAAGGGCAAATATACTGCAAGACGGAGACTTTCCTAAGAATAAGTAATATCGGTCTAAGTTCTTATTCACCCCCATGAATGGGCAAGATCACTTTGACTTGAGACATTGCTTTTCCCAGCCACACCTTGCAAACCAAGAGAACCTGTGGTTCGCCCACAGCTGACAGCACTGTTAACAGGGCGGCTTTAAAGGCAGCATTGGTTCTTGCTGATGAGCTGTACTTGCTCCTGCCTTTAACTAGAAATGGAGGTTTCAGAGCATTCTCATTGCCTACACTAAGGCACCAGATCATAAAATGTAGCACATATCCAAATTTCCAGGACAGCTTGTTGAAATCTGAGATTTTCTTTGGAATTCCCACCCTCCTTCTCCCCCTTCCCCACCCAGTGATTCCTCAGGTCTGGAGTGGGTCCAGGAATCTGCACCCTAATTAATCCTTCCAGGTGACTTTCATTCAACTGGTTTTACACTAAGAGAAATATTGTTGAAATGGGCCCAGTAGATGTTTTAATGTTAGACCATCTCTTAATGTTTGCATATTTTAGCCTTTTCAGGTCTATAAAACTTAATCCCAGGAAATAAGAATTTTTACCATAGGAACTAACACCTCATATCATATCAATTGCAAGAAAACTACATGTGTGTGTGTGTAGAGATTATTCAGAGTCTCATCCATTTGCACTCCCTGTGCCTGTGTTTTGACACAGCTCTGTCTGCCCTGGTGTTATGGGATGAGGGATACAGCTCCAAATATGACACCCTCCAGCACTGATTTTCAGCCAGTGTGCCCCGGCACACTAGTATGCTGTGAGAGGATCTTAGGTGTGCCGAGAACATTTTTAAAGATCATTAATTACATTATTTTTGAAAGAAGTTCAAAGCATAGTAAGTATGTTCTTTATTTTACTCTTTTGTTTGATCAACATAATTTAAGTGTGCCCCAGAAGTTCAACCATAGGTTCAAGCATGCTAGGAGCTAAAAAAAGGTTGAAATCACTGCATCTGTGTGTAGAGAATTAAAATATTAATGCTCAGGCATGGAACCATGTTAATAATTAAGAGTGAGGGAGTCTCATGATTATTTCTGTTTCCTGGAGGTAAACAAGTCAATTTGAATCCAAAGGGATGAGTTTTTCTGAAGAAAGCCCCCCCCCCAAAATGTATTTATAAGATGGATTTGGGGCCTAGTGGCTCATACCTGTAATCCTAGCACTTCAGGAGGCTGAGGCAAGTAGACTGCTTGAGCTCAGGAGTTCAAGACCAGCCTAAGCAAGAGTGAAACCCTGTCTCTACTAAAAAGAGAAAAATTAGCCAGACATTGTGGAGGGTACCTGAAATCCCAGCTACTCACTACTTGGGAGGCTGAGGCAAGAGGGTTGCTTGAGCCAAAGATTTGAGGTTGCTGTGAGCTATGACGCCACAGCACTCTACCTAAGGAGAGAGAGTAAGACTCTGTCTGAAAAAAAATAAATAAAATAAATAAAAAATAAGATTTGCTGGTATTCATTGAATGCAGTGAGACTCACTCCTGTTCATTTGGATTCCTCTGCCAATGCACAAAGCCAGCTGCAGACACATTAGGCTGTTTCTTTGGGTCCCAGTTCTTGAGGCTCTTTGGGGTCAAAATTGGGGGCACACCTACAAGGAGCCACTGGTGCTGCTGCCCACGTGCATGAGATGGAGGGAGGGAATGCATCCAAGTCTTCCAGAGGCTCGGAAACACCAAGAGCACAAGAGGCTCTTAATCAAGATTTGTTGAAGGAGTTAACTCCCTGATGCATTGGTTGGTAATCCTCCTTTAACATGAAGCATTTAATTTAAAAAAAAAAAAACAAAAACAAAAAAAAACTTTGTACAAAAAATATGACGATCCAACTTTTTTTACACTATGCTTAATCTTCTCCCATCTTCATTGGTAAAGACACGGTAAAGACATGTTTTTATATTGTAATTGAAAGTGTGTTAAGTTGTTTCATGAATCTGAGTTTATGCAAAAATGTTCTGCCTGAACTCCAAGGGACATTTCTTTCCTTCTACCTCTTCTCAGCTGCCCCACCCACCCTCAGCATCCAACACTGCTCTCCTACCGACCTCCCGTGGGTTCATGTCCACTGCCCATGGTCTGGGACTTTCTCAAGACTTCTCAATTGAAACCACAGCTCCAGAGACTGAAGAGGGAAGAGCTGATTTTAGTCACCTTAGGGTTGCCCGACTGAAAAATTTTCTTGAGCAAATTTACTAACATAATTTTGTAGTCCTGTCCTCCTCCTTTGAAGCTACTCAGATCTTAAGAAGGACTGATTGCCTGCCCTCCTCAACTCACCTCCTGTCCCCCAAACACATGCTCGTTCACGGTGCACACACACACAGCTAAGACAAAGCCCAATCAATTCCCTCTGGGGGCGTCCCCTAAATCTTTCTCTTTCCCTCACAAACATTCCTTCCTGACTTGGAGATACAAAAATTAAGTTTCCTATCTTCTTAGCTGTGATTCCTTTCTACTCTTTTATTTTTTATTTAGCATAGTCTTAAATTCAAAATCGTCCACACCATATTCCTTTAAAAAAGAAGAGAAAGGTGTAGCTCAGTGGGGAGGGCATCGGCCACATACACTGAAGTTGGTGGGTTCAAACCAAGCCCAGGCTTGCTAAACAACGACAACTGTGTTGCGTGACCCGAGACGCGAGAAAACAGCAGCTTTGCCATGGGTGCAAGCTCGCTCCTGCAATTATTAAAGGTAAACAAGAAACAGACTACACAGCTTGGGATGGCGTGTAGCAGAGAATCTTTATTCTTGACCACCTTATATACACTGGTGGTTATGTACACACTTAATCTATGATCTCTAACTCTTTCTATCTAAAATTAACTTGTGGGGAGACATCAAGTCGACAAATCAGCACAATCTTTTCTGCTTTTACATTCTTCTTAGACCTGTGTCAACTCTTGAGCAAGGTATCTAAATAAAAATCACAAAGAACTCCTAGGGAAGAAGGGGAAATAAAATCCCTCAAGCACACACTTAGTTTGCCTCATAATGGAGTAATGACTTTGTTTCTCCACAGGGCAGAGACCTTTAGGCTCCAAAGACAATATGCTTTTAACACCTGTCAACCTCTGGCCCATATCTCCAGGGGAGAGATTGTTAGTCCCTGACCACCTGGGCTTAACGGGAGCATGACATCAGAGAAACCGTTCTGGACTTTTACCTCTGAACAAACAGGCTCTGTGTATGTCTCCGTGGGACTCTCCTTTTGCCTCTGTGTTAGCAAAAGCCATTTTTAACCCATTACAGACTTGCCTTGCATGGCTTATGTGGGACAGTATAACCCACACAACTGCAACGAAAAAATAGCCGGGCATTGTGGCGGGCACCTGTAGTCCCAGCTACTTGGGAGGCTGAGGCAAGAGAATTGCTTAAGCCCAAGAGTTTGAGGTTGCTGTGAGCTGTGATGTTACAGCACTCTACCGAGGACAACATAGTAAGACTCTGTCTCTAAAAGAAAGAAGAGAAAAGGTAGCAGAGAAGCATTTTTAGATTGTATTTTTTTAAATCTTTGTTAGTAGTTATTTGCATCCTACATGGCTTTACCAGGTCCTGTTCTGAACCTTGCCCTGTAGCTGTCACAAGTGCCTAGAAGGCCCAGCAGTGTTAAAACAATCTAATGTGGCTCCAAATTTGCCTCTTAAAAAAGGACAGAAGTCACTGCCTAAATTATCAGCCACAGCAAGAAAGCATCTAGGTAAATGCTTTCTTGGATGGGCTCTAGCATCCAAGTAAGTCAGAAAACTAGAACTCTCTAAACTGCAATTAGGTAGTCCCCTAGTAATCAAAAGATCAAGCTTCCTGCCTCCTGCTGTTCTGGAGACACATGTACTGAGGCGAGGGGGAATTATTGCAGAATAACTACCCAAGATAACGAATTGATTGACAACACGCTGCACAAACACAAGAGATTACAACAATAATCATAGCTTTCTTCTAGAAAGTATATAAAACAGTATTATAGTAAAATAGTAAATAGTATATATAAAATAATAAAATCAAGCATTTTTTTCTCTTCCTTCCTTCTCTTTCTTTCTCTTTTTTCATTGCCTGATAATTTCAAAGAAGCATTATCTTCATTTCTCACAAAGTTCTTGAAAACTCCTTCCCTTAATTTATCTGTCAAGGAGTTAAACACTTGAAAACATTATAGAACCTTTTTATGTCAGAGAATCTTAAAGGTGAAAGGGGCTTCAGAGCTCATCTAATGCATTGGTTCTTAAACTTGGTTTTGTTGGACCCACAAGAAAAGTGATTCTTACAGTGTAGACTGGGACAGAACTAGGGAATGTGTTCACTTAAAAAGTCCCAACGTTGTTCTGCAATCAGACCAGTGGGGGCAAACCTAGCCTAGCCACCTTATTTTTTACACAAGAAACTAAAGACCATAGAGACTAAGTGACTTATTAGAGTAACTTAAATTTCTTTTGAAATGAAAAAAATTATTTTTATTCAACAAACATTTATCATGTGCCTGCTGTGTGTTCTGCCCTGTATTTGGCAATTATAGTACAAAGAAAAAGAGAACCTAGACTTAATCACCAAAAAAAAGAGCACTGCCAACTGTAAAATGCTATGCAGATATGATGCATAATCATCACTTCTCTCCACTTAAACTCTGAAATTTTATGTGAATATTCCTGCATGGGTTCTTCCTTTCAGGAAATAGTGGTCCCTGTTTTAACCTACAATGGAGCAACTTAAGGATTCCACATCATTTATTTGAGAAGACTGATAATAACTTCTGTGTATCTGCTGAATTATCAGCCAGAAACCACAGCGGCCCCATCTCAGTTAACCTGTGCATATGCGAGGTCTGACAGTTCTGTGTGTGTTACCTCCCTCGTTGCCGAATGTCACTTGGATGGCCTTCAGAGTACTCCCCTGCACCAACGCCGTGCCTGGCCCCCGCCACTCTTCAAAGCAATTTTGGAGTTCTTTCTCAAATGTCGGTCAGAGCAGTCATCATATGTGTACTTGCTTGTCAGTGTGAAAGCAAGGCAAATTAAGGGCCTGTGGGCTTCAGCTTCTCCAGACTGTTTGCTGCCCCCTCTGCAGAAGACGTGAGATGACACTGCCACTTTGTGCATGTGTTGAGATTCTGAGCATCTGTTTCATTTCTGACAAACCCACGTGCTTGCTGAGTGCTGTCCCTCACCTGCCCCACTTCTGCTTACCCTTGTGTCTGCAGGTAAAGAAGGTCCCCCCCACCCCCACGCCCCACAGAGGAAATGTATGCTGCCTTGGGCACTGAGCTGGACAGGACTTAATTCCTTTTCCATTCCCTTAGCTGGGGCTGGTACGCTTACTCCCTGACAGAGTGCTCTAGAAGATTAGCAGGGACATTCATTTTCCGCTAACTGCACACCAACCCGGGGCGCCGACTCAGGGGCTCACTGATGCCGCAGACAACTGTTTCCAAGTTCGCTTTTCACTCTTCCGTGTCTTCCCTGTGCCATTTGGCACCGTGTCTCAACTGTGTCGAAAACTAACTCTGGGATTCCTTTTTTCCATTTTTTTAAATTATTAAATCATAGCTGTGTACATTAATGCAATCATGGGGCACCATACACTGCTTTTATAGACCGTTTGACACATTTTCATCACACTGGCTAACATAGCCTTCCTGGCTTTTTTTCCATTTACATTCAGATCCTCTTATTTCCCATTTTGGGCAGAATTTTACTAATAAATGTTTAAACTGCATTTTAAGGTGTTAAGAACAAATAATTGAAGAGAAATTCCTGTTGACAGAGCCATCATGCTAATGAAGGAGCATTACGGATATTATATGGTGCAGTTCCTCACTGACAATCGGAGAACAGCATCCTGAAGGATAATAGTCACCCTTTTTCACAAATTGCCCTTCAGTCCTATTTTCTAGGGGGAAATCTCGAGTTAGGTGGACCCCAAATCTCAGTTAAATTGGCCTCTGATGTGCTTGTGTGTGGGCAAGAATACAGCTACAACTGTAGGTTCTATGTCCCAGAAGGAGAATTACTTACGGATTTATAATGTTCCCTCATAATGAATTAAAATGTTCAATGAATTGGACTTGCTCATTTCTTTATATCTGGGATGAATTACGTAATGTAAATGAAAGTACCCCCGACCAGGATATGATAGAAACTTTAGCCTCCTGGCAAGGAATCCCTTCAGATAGCCTTTTAATCACAAATTTCCTCTTGGAGTCTGATTCTGAAGGGAGATGGGACTCCTGGTTGACAAATCCTCCAGGCCATCCCCTCTTGGAGCCAAAGCCTTATCTGGGGTTTGCTCTCAAACACTATGTCCCATGCACCTGGGTCCATCTTTCAAGCTCTTTTCCTGTTTATTGCCTTAAAACGGGGAAACGGTTCACTTAACAAAGGCAGTCCCCCAAGGCCAAGCAGTGTGTAACACACTAATAAATATTCAAGCCAGTATCTTTCAAACGTTATTGTGAATCATCTTTCCCTCCTTCCTTCCCATGGTTCAGTCATCTTGCCGGCTCCGGGTTTTCACCCTTTGTCTCGGGCCTCAGCTGCCTCCAGTTTAGTGCCTACGACTGCAATTGTCTTTCTCTCCTTTGTCTCTGTTATCCGCCCGACTGTGTCTCATTTTCCTAAAGTACCTGGCACCCACTTTTCCACAACATTGTTCCTTTGTTCCAGGAAAAGAATAATTTTTGGAGGCAGCAGAAACACAGTTCCAAAGGCCACAGGGTGACATCCTCTCACACCTGATCTTTATTCATATCTGGTTTTTAATTGCATTTCCCCCCCATTTCTCAAGCACCATACACCTCCCTTCCTCCCCAACAGGAAGGAGCATTTTATTTCTCATTCAAAACGCTTTCCTACTGATCTCTGCTCTTCAGAAGCTCCAGAGGCCCCTTGTTACCTGTTGGTTTTTCTCATGTTGGTTGATCTGTTGGCCTTGCTGCAGTTTATTACCTTTTCAACCTTTTTCTCCCTCTTCCTCTTTCCGAACTTAGGCCAGAACTTACAACCTGCTGTCTTTTCTCATCTTCACTATCATTATCTTCAGACTGAATCTTCCCAAAACGGATTTTTTTACTAAGCCCGTCCTCTTTAAAGAAACAAAGAGGAGAATTATGTGATGGTTTCCACTGTCGGAGCGTCTGTGGCTTTGTTTGAGCGAGAGCTTCAAATCCAAAGCTAAACCTTGACTTAACACACAAACTCAATTGACAAGAGGAGTACCCATGTTCAGGCCCACCAATTGGCCGAGGACACAATCAGAGGGTTATTGGCAGGTATCTTCTTATCTCCCTGGTGCACTGGAAAAACTCAATTCATTAAAATAATAAAAAAAGATCTTGGTCCCTCATGTGAGCGGCATGTGATTTTCCATGAACGTTCGGCTCAGAAGGCACCGTGCCTATTATACATTCCATTTATAAATCAAACACCCCTCGTCCTGCGGCTGCACGCTGACATGTCAGCGAGGTTTGGGTCAGCCGCACACACTTCCACGTGAACAGCAGATGAAGGCAAAGAGACAGGGAAGCGGCTCTTTTTTCCCCCCCTTTTCCACCAGTAATAGGCAGCTCGAACGTTAAAATTGGGCTGAGACTCCAAAACCAAAGTCCCATGAACCATAGAAGCAAAGAGACTTGAGATGAAAGACAGGATCTGTCTGTTCTCTTGGATCCTTCACCTTTCTTTCTATCCCCTTCATCATGTTCATTGGAAAGTAAAGTATGTGCATGTGTGTGTGAATTAAAGAATATGTCTAGGAAAAGATGGGCTAAAATCCAGCCCAAGAAAGACTTTGGTTTCGAAAAACCTGTGAAGGTGGTGTGGGCCTGGGACTCTAGGGTTTTGTCCATGCCCAGATGTGAGAACAGAAGGAGGACTTTTAGGTTGCCAATCAGAAAGCCACAGAGGGTCCCGCTGAGTAGCTCCATCATGAAGGCAACATGTGCCGAGTCAGCCCAGCCATGTTTTAAAGTCGAATTGCAGTTTCTCGCTGCATGGGGGACTGGTTTCATCATGTAGCCTCCCGTCTGGGTCAAACTTGCAATTTACCAAGAATGACTAGGAAGAAGGTTCTGTTAAGAAAATTAATTTCCTACACAACAAGGTACGTCAAAATTTTTCCCATCATTTGTCCCTTGCTCCCATTTCTACCAGTCATAACCCTGTTTATCTTTTGTCATGAGTCATAGAGAATGAAATTAGAGGGAGAGGGAAAAAGAACTCTACTTGCAACCTGTATTTCCTTTGGATCTTTTTATCTACTGTCCTAGATAAGAACCAGAGAGAAAATGTGTTGAGGGGATCTAGAAAGACAAAAATCAAAATGCAAGATTGTGAAATTATACATTATCAATCATTGGTAAATAATCACCCATCATAGGTATTGATCCCATATACAAATGAGGAAAAGCTAAAAAGGGAAGGGAGATATTGCAAAATGGCAGTAATATAACTTTTTACTTATTTTTTCATGTGTCATGGCATAAGACTTACAGATCTGCCTCTTCCCCAGACTTAAAGAAATATAAAACAAGTAAAACCTCCTAAAAAGGAAAAAGAGGAAAGATGATTAAAGTAAAATACAGCTAGCTATTTTCCTTGAAACAATAAAATATTATCTAAACAAATAGGCCTTAGCATGGGACACTAATAGGACTTATCATTAACATTTTTCTCTCAAAGGTCAAATCTAAAGTAATAGTCTACAAGTCAGTGAGATTTTAGCATAAGTTGGTTGTGTCAGAAATATTTCTTTGAAGGGTTTAGTTGTCACACAGATCAGTCTTTTTCAACCTTTGGTTGATATACAAATTAGTGTTTAGTTTATAAAAAATATAGAGTGTGGAAAGATTGAGTAAAATATAGAGAACTGGGGTCCAGGTACATGATTTTGAAAAAAATAAAATTCCTAGACAATTATAACGTTTATCAGAAGTTGAAAACCATTGAGATAGTGACTGGGTCCGTGTACAATTTAAGAGCTTTAAACAATAAATAATATGCAATTGTTTGAACAAAGAGTTGTCACTCACATTACTTTTTCTAGCAACAGAAATAAACCTGTGTTGTTCACCCAGTTCCTCATCATGTCATAGCCATAGCATTTGCCACAGGTGATAGAACTGAAAAGAGAAAAGCTGTCTTCTAAGTGCAAGTCAGCTCTCCCTCGTAGCCCAAAGACAACACTGCCTGCACTCTACCAAAAACAAAATGAGCACGGTGTAGCCTGCTTGGGTTTGGCACAACTCTTATTAGTAGAGGCAATGTTTATTACTGCTTTCATTAAACACAATAACTAAACTGAGGATGTTGTCCATAGATGGTATATAATGTACACCTTCTGAGCATTATTGTGTTAGATTCTCACATTGTTTTATAGAAAAATTTCTAATTCTTTAACTGAATGCAGATCACTTACATTTTCAAGGTAGATATTCATCTGATTTTGTAAAGTCAGCTTCTGCCTGGGTTGGCAAGAAAAACAAAGTACATAAAACAAGAAGTGATCATGGCAGCAGGATAAAATCTAATGAATTAATATTTAAGGTAGCTAACTTGCTTAGGATCAACATTTAGAAAATATATGCCCCATTTGCTTGTAAACATGTTACAACCAGTTGGGGAGCATTTATCCCTTGAATATCATGCTATACCTAAGTTACTAGCATTCAATCACTAGTATTAATATTATTAAGTCATCTGTACTCAGTTAAAGAATTCCTTTTAAATAATGTGTATGCTATTTACCTAGATACTTCCTTTGCCTAGTAAGCTATCTGCCTAGTTTTTCAAGTCCTTGTTTGTCAACCTCCTGCACATACTGATATCCAGAGCTTTATCAAAAAGTTATAATCAGTTCATATGGTGATTTAATCTAGCAATAACACACTTAGATAAATGCATGTGCTCAGAATCATACAATATTGGAACTGTAATATGTCTTGGAGAGCTCCTATTCTAAACTGTCCATTGACAAGGGAGAATACTAAGGCCCAGAGAGGTGGGACAATTCAGGTGAACCACCTGGAGTAAGAATTAAATCTCCTGGCGTGGTGCGTGTGGCTCAAAGGAGTAGGGTGCCAGCCCCATATGCCAGAGGTGGTGGGTTCAAACCCAGCCCCAGCCAAAAACTGCAAAACAAAAAAGAATTAAATCTCCTGACTTAAGGTCAGGTGCTTTTATGATTATTTAAATTATGCTGCCCTGACAGTTCCTAATTAACAGGATTCAGATTAATTAAGAAATGAGAAATACTAACTCTTGACTCAGAAATCAGATCTGCCAGCTTACAATCAACCTCAGATGTGAGCAGAGGAAGGTGAGAACTCACAAAGAGGTAACAAATTGCAAGGGCTGGAGCTTCACCTGCGCATGGTTTGAAGGTCTGTGGGACTCCTTCTTTGGGGCTAGTTAAAAGCCTAATCATGTTCACTAACACACAAATAAGTGGAAATCATTAATAAATATAAATGCCTTCATTAATAAGATATTTAGAGGAAGTTTTTTATTTCTACATACTTTGGGTAAGATTAGATCAGAACCAAACAAAAAAATTCACTTTCAGTAACAACAGAGGAGATACCTGTTTTACTTCAGTAACAGACCCATAGTGTACTTTAGATCACATCTTGTGTATTACACCTGCCATTAGAAAATTATTTGTGAAATCTTTTAAATGTCAAATATTTATGAGACTAGTAAACTTGTATATAATTTACTAAGATCAGAAAATTATGCTAGCAATCCTTGTGTTGCCACTGATACATTTTAAATTTAAGTTTTATACTTATCAAAGTTATACATACATAGTCTAACATGTCAAATAATTCAAAAACTTTTTTTTTTTTTTGAGACAGAGTCTTGCTTTGTCCTTGAGGCTAGAGTGCAGTGGGTGCAGCCTAGTTCACAGCAACCTCTAACTCCTGGGCTGAAGCAATAATCCTGACTCAGCCTCCTGAATAGCTGGAGCTACAGGCACCCACCACAACGCCTAGCTAATTTTTTTTATTTTTAGTAGAAACAGGGGTCTTGCTCTTGCTCAGATTGGTCTCAAACTCCTGAGCTCAAGTGATCCTCCAGCCTTGGCCTCCCAGAGTGCTAGGATTACAGATGTGAGCCCAAAGCTTTATTTCTTTTTAAAAAAGAGTCCCTGATCCTAAAACTACTGTCCAGAGTCAATCTCTCTCAATTCTTTAAGCTATTTATTTTATGATACTATTTTCTTTCAATAACATGATTACTTGTAACAAGATGAGTTTTCAAGATTAGGTGTTAACAATGGCCTTTGCGCCTTATAAATTAAGAATTTAGCTTTTCTTCACCATTACTGCATTCATCATATATATAGGATTCTTATATGCAATCACCCCTCTGCATTGGCAGATCCATCCAACCACAGAGCAAAAATATTGGGAAAATGGTTCAGCACCTGTAGCATAGTGGTTACGGCGCCAGCCACATATACCAAGGCTGGCAGGTTCAATCCCAGCCCAGGCCAGCTAAACAACAATGACAACTGCAACAAAAAATAGGTGGGCATTGTGGCAGGCAGTTGTAGTTCCAGCTACCCTGGAGGCTGAGGCAAGAGAATAACTTAAGCCCAAGAGTTTGAGGTTGCTGTGAGCTGTGACGGCACAGCACTCTACCAAGGGCAACATAGCCTCTGTCTCAAAAAATAATAATAATTGGAGAAAAATAATAAAAATAACAATACAACAATAAAAAATACAAATAAAAAATATATTGTATAGCAACTAAATTAGTATCAATATTATATTTGGTATTATAAGTAATCTTGAAATGATTTAAATTATACAGGAGCGTGTGCCTAGGTTATACATGTACAAGAGGATATGTCCAGGGTATATGTAAATACTATGCTGTTTTGTATAAGCAACTTGAGCTTCTGTAGATTTGGTGTCTGCAGGGAGTCCTGAAACCAATCTCCTTCAGATACTGAGGAACTACTATATACAGATTGTAGATCATGTACATACTTGTTGAGGTTCTCACCATCCCATATACGTCCATCTCTCTCCCTCTGTTCTGCCAGTGCAGTTACATCTTAGGTCTTTGGTTAGTTCACATTCAGTGTTTATCATATTATTACTGTATTTCTCCTAATCATAGACGAGCAACTTTATTAAGGTGAGTCTAAACTTTCCCCCCATATTTTAACATCTCTGAAACTGGGTGTGCCTTTCAATTGCCTTTAGCCAGACAGTCACTGTAATATAGTTGTCACTGCACACACACAAGTGTAATCAAAGCTATTGATAGTGTTACCACTTTAGTTGAGTTTGCGTGCAGTTGGCCCTATACATGTTGAGTTTAACTGCTACATAAAATATTTCCAAGAATAATTGGCATTGAAATAAGAACTTACTGCATAAACAAGCAAAAAGAACAATAGAGCAGCTCAGCACCCTTAGCACAGTGGTTATGGCGCCAACCACATACACCAAAGTTGGTGGGTTAAAACCCAGCCTGGGACAGCTAAACAACAATGACAACTGCAACAAAAATATAGCCCAGTGTTATGGTGGGAGCCTGTAGTCCCAACTACTAGGGAGGCTACGACAAGAGAATCACTTAAGCCCAAGAGTTGGAGGTTCCTGTGAGCTGTGATGCCACAGCACTCTACTGAGGGTGACATAGTGAGACTCTGTCTCAAAAAATAAAAAAAAATAAAAAATAAAGCATTCATTTATTAGTAGTAATGATTTGATATTAGAGTAATTCAATGTCTTTTGCAAAGCATAACTAATGCTTTATGATATCTAAGATGTCCACAATAGTTGAACCTATGTTACCTTGGTTAATGAAAATACAGAAAGGATTTCTTATTATAGCTAATGCAACTGAAGAGAGGAAAATACGTCAAATCCCTCCATATAGATGGAAAACATTTTTCTTTTTTTTTTTTTTTTTTTTTTTTTGCAGTTTTTTCTGGCCGGGGCTGGGTTTGAACCCACCACCTCCAGCATATGGGGCCAATGCCCTACTCCTTTGAGCCAAAGGAGCCGCCCCATAGATGAAAAAATTTTTAAGGCAACAAGAGACTGATGTTACTGATTCATACTAATACATCACAAATTGCTATCTCACTATTGAATTGCAGAGATTTTTCTTTCTTAGTGGTACACACAATATTGGTACATTTATAATTGAGGGCATCTCAGATCTCTATTACATTCTCTATACATATCTCTATGTAATCTCTATTACATTCCACAAAATATGGAATGCAATACATTATATTTACTGTTTTGAATATTTTATTTTCCTAGAGCTATTGTCATTTTTTATCTGTATTGTTTTCTAAATGCTTATTACAAACTCACACACAAATTGTTTTCTAAAAATGTAAATCTTCTCTGAAAGAAGGTGAGATCTGGAATACTCCTAGTCTCATCCGACTGGCTCCAGTCCACAGCAGGTGCTTCATAAGGGCCACTGCACACACGTCCTAGAATCTTCCCTCACTACATCCTATTTTTGTCTCCCTATCAAATATGTCTGAGATGCCATGTCACAACCCTTGATTTATTTCCTTGTTTAGTATATCACATCCTCTAGTTAGTTCTAGGAAAAGGAGTCATAGATGTTATATTTTTTGAGACATTGTATGCCGAAAAATATGTTTACTCTGAAGAATAGTTTTGCAGGAATAAAACTCTGAGTTGGAAACCATTTATTTGCCCTCAGAATTTTTAATACATTATTCCACTGTCTTCTAACTTCTAGTGTTGCTATTGCTAACTTAAACGCCATTCTAACATTCTATGTATGTGACTTAGTCCCTGTTCCCTATCCCCCTGAAAGTTTTATGAAGATAATGTTCTCTTTCTCTCCAGCATTCAAAAATTCTGTGGTTATGTCTCATAATATTTATTATGCTAGCTTCCTGGTGGGTTCATTCAATTAGTAATGGGAAATTTCATGAACTATTTCACTGGTAATTTCCACCCCTTCTCTTGGTCTATTTTCTCTTTCTGGAACTCCTACTATATCTACACTGATCCCCTAAATTTTAAAATATTTTTTATTTTCTATTCTTGTCAACTTGTTCTACTTTATTGAAAATTTCCACCATTTAATCTTCCTCCTTTACTTTTTTGTTTTCAGTGACTATATGGTTAATTTCAAAGGGTTTTTAAATATTTTCTTACTGTTCTTATTTTATAGCATTATGTTCTTGTTTCATAGATAGAATGACTCTTTTATATTTCTGGTGCTAGTTTTTTCCTCACAGTTCTCTTCTTTCCACATGTTCTCTATTCTCTCCAAATTTCTTTTTCTTTTGTTTGGTCCCTATCTTTCCTGTTACAGGCTTCCCTCAAATGTAAGATAGTCTACTTATATTTTAGAATGAAAAACTAAAGAGTTGGTTGGAAGCTGTAAAGGAGTAGGGCTTCACAAGTAATGGACTTCACTCTAAGGTGATTTAACTTGGCCTTTTCAATACTGGATTTTCGGCTATCAGTACTTACAGGTTTACGGCATAGACTCTATGCTCTTGAATTAGAGTATTCAAAAAAGAGACTTCTAATTTTTTGCCTGGCATTTTGAGAGTCTGGAAAGGGAATGGAGTTGGGTTCTCCTTTTTTATGGTATAGACTTTTACCTGATCATCCTGTTTTTAGAAAGTTATTCCTACCCTCAAATGTACTGCTATCTCTCAGTCCAGGGATCCTCTGAATCATCTCTCAGGAAATAAATCTTTTTTTATATTATGGTATAGAGGAACATAGAAGGAGAGCAATTACTCATTTACACAGCATGAGAATACTGACTTGGGCTTAACTAATTCCATAACAACCCCACCAACAATTCTCTATTTCCAGTCCTATCTATACCTTCACTTTCAAAGATACCTAAGCCTTTTGTTGTTAAGAGGCTCAAATCAGATTGTTTCTGTGACTTTTCCATTGCAGGGTTTCAGGTTTGTTTGTTTGTTTGCTTGCTTGCTTGTTTGTTTGTTTTTGCAGTTTTTGACTGAGGCTGCGTTTGAACCCACCACCTCCGGTATATGGGGCCACCACCCTACTCCTTTCAGCTACAGGCACCACTCACAGGTTTTCAATTTTAATGATCTGGAATTTGTCCACCGCCTTTCAGTTTCTAATATCGTGTTGTTTTTGTCTCCCCTTTGTCCTTGAGAATTTATGCCTTTTAAAACACTTTTACTTTCATTGTGTAATGGTTTTAGGGAGGAAGCTGCAGTAATCCCACAGGTTCAGTCCATCAACTTTAGTTGAAAAGCTCCCACTAAACCACGACATAAATATAATATCTCTCTTGGAATCACCCACATACTGGAACTTGAAAGTGTTGGAAACAATCTTCTATCATAAAAATTTGTTCAAACAACCTCGGTGACAGAGAAGTGTTCATATAAAGATGATGTGTATGTAAATGTTGTTCTATATCTGCTCTCACATCAGGAAAAGAGAGACATTCTCTCTAGATGCAAAATGGCATTCGTTTATACCGGCTAGTAGCTTATCCACATCTCCTAAGTTTTTGTTCAAATTTTTTCATAACTAGGTATAGATGGTTTTCTGTCATTATCAAATGAAGAAAGGCCCTGAGAGAGAAATAGCAACCAAGGTGAGGAAAGCTAAGTCTCAACAATAAATCCAAGAGGACCATCAGTTGGATTTGGATCATCTAGGTGATCTGCGCCCCATGGAGTGTACATGGCAATCCCCTCCCAACCACCATGCCACTCTCCCCCTGCTCCACAGCAGCCGGCGGCTCACAGGGCATGACCTCACTGCTATCTCCAAAAATGCAGGCGTGTGACAGAGACTTTGTCACAGGGGTCAGGTGGCCGAGGCCTTAAGACTGCCAACATATGCCATTCTCTGGCCACAAGAATTGGCACTAACCTCAGATCACCCGTTTGATCATTGAAGAAGGGCATTCCTTCTCTTTGGGCATTTTCAAGAAAGCAAACAGTCTAGCTACTTTTGGCGAACTCTTAGGAGCTACAAAGAAAGCCGACCTTGGGTTAAAGATAATTTGGACAGCAGAGCAGAGAGGCAGGAAAAAACAAACAAATAAACAAAACAACTAGATCCTTGATCACCACACCCAGAAACTTGGTCTACTTCTGTAATTTCCAATAAATGCATCAATAAACTTCTTTATTTCTAAAGTTAGTTTAAATTGGATTTTTATTTACTGATACACCTCATCACATGCCCATACTGGACTATCTACCACTGTTATACAGTTTATTGTGGCAGAAAAATGCTCCAGAGCTGGCCCAATTCACTTAATTAACTGTAAGAGGGTCAAACTGGGTCTGAAATTAAAAGTGAAACCTTACGGATATAATGCATTTACCACCCGTACTTATTTGCAGTTGCATGAATTCCTTAGCTTCACCAATTGTTTTTATTAGATAAAATAACAAACATGTTTACATATCGTTTCCTGGAGACAACATTTCCTTCTCTCTCAGTCCTTGCTTAAATAGCATCTCTGCTTTTGCATAACTTTTAAAAACCCATGTTTACTAACACACACACCACACTGAGAATGGTGGACTCATAAGCATTAGAAAAGGAGGAATTAGCATATTCCAACAAGACATTTGATTTTATTCAGAAAACAAACGCAGATGGCATTGTTCCCAGTAGAGGATCTCAAAAATATTTTTGAGCTTTACTGTTCTGAAGATTAATACATTATTGATTAAGTAACACTAGGATGAAACAGCTCAAAATATAGGGTTACAGTTAGAGTTGGGTTAAATAACGCAGACATTTATAGAAAATCCAACCAGACAACTGAGGAAAATTAATATACTTTTCAAATTTAATTACTTGATTGACTATCTTCAATAATTTAGATAAGTGGTGATTTTTCCTTTTATTTTGCACAGTGTAATAATTTTCTTAACAGAATAAGAAATAGGAAGATAATAAGTACAAAGGCATAAAGCAGTAATTCCAAGGGCACAGTCCTTAATTCTCTTCTCTATCAGCCTCAGTGCTTTGGTCACCGTGTCCAGGATCCTGGCTTTAAATACCATCAGTACACCAATTATGATCCGTTTTAAAGCTCTTGCCCTGACCTTTCTCTAACCTCAAGACTTCTATCTCCAGCTATTTTTATGACATCTCCATCTGGATGTCTCACAAACAGCTCAAACTCAGCATGTCCAAAACTGAACTCTGATCTTCCGCCTCAAAATCCGCTGTACTCAATCCCAGTGTGTAACAATTTCTTTTTTCCAGTTGCTCAGGACAAAAACATTGAGTCATCTATGACTCATTTCTCTCTCTCAAGCTCCACACCTAATTTATCAGTAAATCCTTCCCGCTGGCTTTACCATCAAAACATACCCAGATCCAGACCACTTCTCTCCCTCACCAATTCTCCCAGCCTGTGCTGAGTCACTCTCTTCCCTTGCTTGGTTTGTTGCAATAGGGTCCTAGTGAAAACCCTCTTCCCACCTACAAGATTGTCCCCTACAAGACTGTCCTGTTAACTGTTAAGTCAGAGCATGTCACTCCTTCACTCAAAGTCATCCAGTGGCTTCCTGTGTTATTTAGATGAACACCAAAGTCTTCATAATGGCCTCTGTGAATTCATCCTATGTCTCCTCTGACTTCATACCCTTCTCCTCTGTCTCCCTTGCTCACTTAGCTCCAGACATACTCTGAACATGTCCTCACTTTATCTATCGTCTTTCCTCTCTGTTCTCTTCCACTTTCCTTCCAGGTGCCACAAAATCATGTTTGAATTAAATCTATCCTGGGACTCTTCTTAAAATCACAGATCCTCTTCTCTGCAACCACCTGTCCCGATTTCCAACTATGCTGCTCTATTTCTCTTCTTTTCCTTGGCAATGATGACTTTCTAACATTTTCTGCACTTTACTGAGCTATATTCACTGTCTCTCTTTCCCACTGGAAGGTGGGATATCATGAGTTCAGGGATCGTGGCTTGCTCACTGGTACATCCTAACAGCTAGATCAGCACCTAAAATGCAGTGAGCAATCAATACATATTTGCTGAGTAAATAGCAAAAACAGACTTCATATACAGGAGTTGTTGATGTTCAAAAACATAATAATTTCAAGACTAGAATGAGACCTTTTTACTTTTAATAAAAGGCTTTATAATTTGCATTATATATTTTCTATTTGATAGAAACTTGATTATTTTGAAAATATATACTATTGTCTATAATACCTAATACTAGTGGAAAAACACTAATAAGTAAGCTTTAACATCACATGCACCCACACATACTATATGTCTATAGATTTTAAAACTTGCCTAACACACCTCCTTCATTTGTTCTCTCCTGGGGTTGTCCAGGCAGACACACTTGCTCTATCTATGGCTGGGTCTTATCTTGAGATAATTATTTTTCCTCTATGTTTTATGCTAAAATTAAAAAAAAAATAGCATAATGAACTTTTTATACCCTTTATCTAGTTTTTAGAATTTTAACATTTTGCCAAATTTGCTTGCCCTTTCTTTCTTTCTCACATATATTTTAATTATTTTTTTCCTGAACTGTTCGATAATAATTTGCCGATGGCATGACAGTTTACCTTAAATAGTTCAAGCATCACTTAAGAACAAGGACATACTCAACTATGACAACAATAAAAGTATCATATTTAAGAAATTTAACCTTAATTATATAACCAATATATAACCCATAGTCAAATATTCCTAATTTCCCAGTAATGTTGTTTACAGCTTTGCTTTTTGGGGGGTCTAAACCATGGATAAGGAATCTTATTTAGTTGTCATCTCTCTAGAACATTTCTCCTCCTCCTCCTCCTCATTTTCCCTGCCCTGGGGTTTTTGTCTATCATGTTCAAGCCAACTGTTTCCTCATTACCAGATTAAGGTAAAAGGCTTTTAGCAAAACCTCTACCCCCTCATTAGCTTTTTAACGCCTTACTAGCTATAAAAGAAACAATACAGGGATGTAATTATAAGCCCCGCCCATGCAGCCAGAGGTTCCTGGGTTTAAATGTGGGTCTACCACCCATGCGCTGTGAGAAATACGTACAGCACTTAGCTGCCCCTGGCCTCAGCTCCCCTGTTTATGAGGTGGGGATCATCACACTCCCCACCTGACAGGACTGTTGTGTGGATTAAATAGGTTAATATACGTGAAGCGCTCAGAATAGTACCTGGAGTGTGGCAAATGCTTTGTAAGCGTCAGCTCTATTTATAGTTTTAAAACAACCTTGACTCATTCGTATCTAGTGGCTGAGATGCGGGGGGGGGGGGGGGTGTGCGACACAGGACTGAAGCTTTATATCTTCCCTGAGTATACAGCAACCATCAGTGGCCTAGCTGGGCATTTTAATTTAAACGTATTATT
>CAUYPK010142614.1:0-13624 GCA_963574355.1 Loris lydekkerianus
ACAGACAAGCTGTGGGGAGCACAAGCAGACTGTGGGGAGCACAGACAAGCTGTGGAGAGGAAAGGCAGGCTGTGGGGAGCACAGGCAGGCTGGGGGGAGCACAGGCAGGCTGGGGGGAGCACAGGCAGGCTGCGGGGAGCACAAGAAGACTGTGGGGAGCACAGACAGGCTGTAGGGAGCAAAGGCAGGCTGGGGGGAGCACAGACAAGCTGTGGAGAGCACAGGCAGGCTGCGGGGAGGATAGGCAGGCTGTGGGGAGCACAGGCAGGCTGTGGGGAGCACAGGCAGGCTGTGGGGAGCACAGACAAGCTGTGGGGAGCACAGGCAGGCTGCAGGGAGGATAGGCAGGCTGTGGGGAGCACAGGCAGGCTGCGGGGAGGATAGGCAGGCTGTGGGGAGCACAGGCAGGCTGCGGGGAGCACAAGCAGACTGTGGGGAGCACAAGCAGACTGTGGGGGAGCACAGGCAGGCTGTGGGGCGCACAGACAGGCTGTGGGGAGCACAGACAGGCTGCAGGGAGGATAGGCAGGCTGTGGAGAGCACAGGCAGGCTGCAGGGAGGATAGGCAGGCTGTGGGGAGCACAGAAAGGCTGTAGGGAGCATAGGCAGGCTGCGGGGAGGATAGGCAGGATGTGGAGAGCACAGACAGACTGTAGGAAGCACAGGCAGGCTGTAGGGTGCACAGGTAGGCTGTAGGAAGCACAGGCAGACTGTGGGGAGCACAGTCCCCACTGCGGGGAGGATAGGCAGGCTGTGGGGAGCACTGCTTTCTCAAATCTCCCTCAGAGTACCTCCCACCAAGCAGCAGAGGGAAGAACTAGCCACGCATTCAGAAAAACTGAGCCAAAGACCGATATAAGCAGGAGGGAACCCTGAAGGTGGGATTACCTGGCTGGAAGGCCAAGTTCATGCTGGAAGGCCAGGTTCACGATATAGAGGCTCCTCTCTTCATTGTGTAGAGATAACACACGACTTGCCTCTACATCTTTGACATTACAAAAGAAAACATTCATGTTCTGTGTGGCCACTTTCTACAGAGAATGTGCCACTTACGAGGAAGCTATCACAGGAGATATTTTAGAGTCTGTGCAGAGTCAAACCAACAACTCTGCATGCCGCTTCCGCACGTGAGCCCTGGTCTTCTCACCCATAACATGGGGTTCGTAACGGCCTCAGCCTCTGGAGGTTGTGAGGAAGATTAAATGAGATGCTGTGGCTGAAGAGCTCTGCATTAGCGCTCTGCAGGAAGGGCAGTTTTTATTAATAATCTCAGTGTGTTGCTTCTTATTGTCCTTTGTATTCCTCAGCAGGCCCATTTACTTCGTTACTAAGCATGCATTTGTCCCATTTTTACCATGTATGCATATAATTTCACATTCTATGATTTAATAAACAATGATAATTCAGTAGAGTCCTGGAATCCAGGAGACTTGCAGATTCCAGCCCAGGGCCTGGGGGTTGAGGTAAGACATTTTGTTTGTTTGTTTAGGTTTATTCATTGCCTTTCTTCTAAACATGTATAACCACGAATTGTTTTGGCCATTTCTGCTGCAGGATTCAGTTTAAATGCAGATCAGTGCAGATGGCCAAGTTCAGCACATATCAAAATCTCACCTTGCTTGACCCGGCAGCACCACTCTGAGAAGGCACCCGGCAGACATGTGTCGCTGCTGGCTCCTCATTGTATATTCCTTGCAGCACCCGGCTAGCTCTGGGATGGTGTGGCGGGAAAGGGAGAATGTGTGATGAAGAGGAAGCATGCTTCCTCCCTGTGGAGAAAGAAAAGTCTGGTCTGAGTACCAGCAGCAGCAGGATGCTGGGGCGGGGTGGTCAGCAACACCAGCTTCAGACCCAGACATCTTCAGGCTTCAACTTGAGCCCCACTGATTGTTGCTTGTCCCAGGAAAAGGGACTGTGCCTCTAATCAGAGGTGACAAATCACAGGCTCACAGATGCAAGGACCGGCCATCTCTCTCCAACCTCCATCCTGACAGAGAGATCTGATTGGCCCACTGTGGGCCAATTCTGGACCAATCAAATGTGTTTCGAGTCAGGTGCCAGAGGCTGGGCTCACAGCACAGAGGGCAAGCTCATCATCCCCTCGCAGTCCCCAGCCTGACTCAGCTGAGCCAGGAGGGGCGTCCTAAGCCTGGGCTGGAGCTGTCTAGATTTCAAATGTCCTGTCTTATTAGTCCCAGACACCAGCAACTTTTCTAAAATTCTAGTATTTCATACCCAGATGAAAGGCTGGGAATATTACTGCTTGCTGTCCATTCCTGCCACTGTAACAAAATAAATAATAGGGGTTTAGGGTGGCGCCTGTGGCTCAGTGGGTAGGGCACCAGCCCCGTATATGGAGCGTGGCGGGTTGGAGCCTGGCCCTGGCCAAACTGCAATGAAAAAATAGCCAGGCATTGTGGCGGGCACCTGTAGTCTCAGCTACTCTGGAGGCTGACGCAGGAAAATGGCCTAAGCCCAGGAGTTGGAGGTTGCTGTGAGCTGTGACGCCATGGCACTCTACGGAGGAAGATACACTGAGACTCTGTCTTTAAAAAAAAAATAAATAAATAACAGTATAATAATAGGGGTTTATTTCTCACAATTTTGGAGGCTGGGAGGTCCAACACAAGGTGCCAGCAGATCTGGCATCTGGTGAGAGCTTGTTCTCTGCTTCTAAGAGGCCGTCTTCTTGCCACAGCCTCCCTGGGTGGAAAGACGGAGGGAAAGAGCCCAGGAGCTCCCTTCAACCTCTGCTCTGCCCTACTCATGAGGGTGCAACATGCAGGACTTGGCCACTTCCCCGGGGACCCCACCTCTTAATACTGCCACACTGGGGGCTAGGTTCTAACTTACGAATTTTGGAATTTTGGAGGAACACATACATTCAAACTACAGCAAGTCTCTCCCTCTCTCTCTGTCTCTCTCTTCCTCCCCCTCCCCCAGGTTCATAATTTATTATACAGGCTGAGTATCACATGATGAGGTGACATTAGCTTCTGCAGGCATGGGAACTTAACTGATGAAGTACAGTTTAGAATGCATTTATGTTGCTTTCACAGCCGGAGCTTTTTTAGATCTTAACTTGAAGTATAAGATTATAAAAGCAGGCTTAGCTCTGGTAGCTCAGTGAGTAGAGCACTGGCCACATACACCAAGGCTGGCAGGTTCAAGTCCAGCCAGGACCTGCTAAAACAATAATGACAACTGCAACAAAAAATAGCCAGCTGCTGTGGTGGGTGCCTGGAGTCCCAGCTACTTGGGAGGCTGAGGCAAGAGAATCTCTTAAGCCCAAGAGTTGGAGGTTGCTGTGAGCTATGAAGCCATAGCACTCTACCAAGGGCGACTTAGTGAGAGTCTGTCTCAAAAAAAAAAAAAAAAAAAAAAAAAGGTTATAAAGGCAATGCTTCCATATGTGGCCAGTACACAATCCATTCTACCTGTGAGAATGTAAGAGTTGAAATATTTTTTAATACCAGTGAACTGGAATTGGGCATCCTTTTCTTGACTTGCCATGATTCCAATCTCACCAAAGCCACAGATGCCACAGCCACACAGCCAGTGTCCTTCAATGGTTACAGCCACCTCTTGGTCCAGCTGGAAAAAAGCCTCTTGTTTGCAGCCCTGGGAAGCAGATACCCTGACTGAACACATTTTATAAAAGTAAAACTGAGACTTGGTAGGGAGAGAAAACTTACGGAGCATCACAGTGGATTTCAGAAATGCCCAAAGGGTCCAGCTGACAACAGGGAAGCTTCCGTGGGGGCAGGGGTGTGCTTGTTTTGCCCCCTGCTGTATACTCAGTGTTGGCACATCATAGCAGGTGCTCAATGAATCTTCCATGAATAAATTAATGTATCTGAATATTTTAAGGGAAATCTATTTAAAATGAGCTACAGTTTTGAGAATTACCATTTTGTGTGTGTCCAGCTAGGCCTTCTCCTCCTATTCCTCCTCTGGGTCTTCTCAGGTCTTCCCATGGCAACTGGGTCCCCCCAGTGTTCCACGAAAGAAAAATTGAGATTATCCCTAAATCCTCTTTCCCTCACCAGTCACATTCTATTCATCAGCACACCCTCCACGTCCTAATCCGAGACAATTCTCCAAAATGGCCAGATCCACCCAAAATGTGATTTCAGTTGTTCTTTTTTAAAACACATGCATTTTAAACATTAGTTTTCCCGATGGCCACAGTGCGATTGGCAAAACTGGGACTTAAACCCTGACCCATGCGGCTTTGAAGCCAAAGACATGACCAGGACACGAGACTCCTTGTCCTCCCCGGTGTTATCTTAAGAGGCCAAAGAACTTAGCTGTGCAGCAGACAAGCAGGTGCAACTACAGCAGAGAGGAGAATGGAATTAGAAGCAGCGAAGTTCCTTCAGCTCAGGGGAGCAGCCCCGGGCACAGTGGCTACTTGGGAGGTGGGAAATTGTGTCTAGAGCTATTTTTTGCCACTTAGCTTCTCTCTGAGGAAAAACAGCGTTTCTAACTGAAATGCAAAGTTTTCTCATTCAGAGGCTCTTTTCTTTAAGATAACACGTGCTAAGACTTCGATTTCTAGACTAGTCATTAATATGCGCATTTAAAATGGACAAAAGCCTTCCGCAGCCAAGCAGAATGGTCACATTCTGTATTTTGAACATGTTCACAAGACTGCTGCATTGATGTGATGAATCCCAGTGGGCCGATAGGAGAAACTTGGACATGTCTTTGAAATCCTCCAAAATGGCTACGTCCACCCAAAATCTGATTTCATTTCTTTTTTAAAAAAAAATGCATTCCAAACATTAGCTGAGATTTTTAAAAATGCGCATAAATATTTGCAATCAGCATCGCTTGGGCTCTAAAGATAAACAGTCATAAAACAATATTGTGACCGCATTTTCCCCTCCTGCTAAACAACTTCCTCAGAGGGGAAAGGTTAGACTAATCAGAAGTAAATTAACTGCAGCTGCAACCAGCCTTTTTTTTTTTTTCTCTTCGTAGAGAGAATGGTCTGTGGTGACTGTGCCGTGAGTGTCCACTGCCTGTCTGCGGTGCTAGCTGGCCGTGTCTGGCCTGCGTGGGGCTGAGGCACTGGTGGGAGACACTTGCCGGGAGATGCCACTCTTCCTAGGACACCCTCGGAAGGCCAGCAGTGGCTGTCCCTGCAGCATGGGCACTTACGGGGCATGAAGCCAGGGTTCCTGCCTTCTGTCAACAGTCTCGTGATGGGCTCTGAGCTGGATGTTAATTCACGGAGATGCATGTTTAGAAATGTTATTTTAGAAAAACAGCTTATTGTTTTAATTTACGCAGCTAGAAGCTGCCAAGTCTTTAACTCTGCCGCCAAAGGAAATTTAGCTTCCAGATTTATTAAGCCTTTGTCTAGATCACTGCAAGCGCTTGGTAGATACTTTAAGGAAGGCAACAGGGGAACTGTAGCATGTTGTCCCTCCCAAACTCAGGTTTCCCTAGACCCTCAGCACCCAGAGGATATTCCAGTCGACTTTGTCCTCAACATCGGTCACCAGCCCCAGGCTATGGGGAGCCCCAGCAGCCATCCTAATGGCCCAGCCAGTGCCCGAATGCTTTCAGGGTTAAGGGTAAAGTAAGGTGATCCATTTATACCTTCATTCAATAAACATTTATCCAGGGTCCACAGGGAAGAAGTGCATTATCCTTATGTACTGGAGATACAAAACAACAAATATCTGCTGATATGAAGATCGCTAAGGAATAACATACAAATTGTGTGTGTGCATATGTGCTGAGGGCTATGAAGGAAAATCATGGAGAATCCAGAGTTTGTTGGGTGGGGAAAAAGTGGTGCTATTTCATTTACTGTTTGCTACTTAACACTGAGTTGCTATAGTCCCTTTTCTTACAACTTTCTTTGCCTATAGGCCTCATTTTTCAGGTCCAAGAGGCTCAAATTAGTCCAGAGAGCTCATGTTCTGAAACCAGCAGAGTTTCAAATACAGCTGGTCATTTATCAACTGGACATTCTGGGTGATTGCTTTGCTCTGCAGTGCCTTCATCCTCTCACCTATAATGTTGGAGCCATAGGCAAATCTATTCCTGGCTTGCAGTGCACCAAAGTAGCATTCACAGAGAGCTTTCATCGCTGTGCCCCGTGTAGGGAAGGCATCCAATCAGCGTCAGCTGTTACTGATGCCTGCCGCTCTAAGGCTCCCTTTGAATAGCTGAATCATGTTCTGGGTAGTAGACATCCCACAATTCATTTAACCTATTGCCAGTGTTCAGGGTATTTCCAGGCATTGCTTGTCCTCGTCTCTTCAGGCAATTCTCTCACACTCCTAGTGCTAAGGGCCAGCTCTCAACAAGTGAGGATAAGGACATGCTTTAATGTAATTAATATTATCATTTTTACTTTTTCCAGTAGTTGTATCCAGAAGGCATGAGGGTGCCCATTTCCTTGGACCCTCCCTCGTACTAAACACTACCAGCCTTTTAAAATTTTGGCCCCTCTGAGAGGTGAAAACTGAGGTGTCCCTCCCAAACTCAGGTTTTCCCAGACCCTCAGAGTTGAAGTTAAACCCGCTGGGGTGTTTGAGGAGTGTTCCACAGCCCTCCTGTCAGGCGAGGCCGGACATCTTCTAATAGTGTTTACTGCATCCCCACCCTTGCCCCATTAATTGCCTATTCATGGCCTATCACCCCTCCTCACTCCCATCCTCTCCCTTTTTAAACTAAGCATCTGTTTTCAAGAAGAAAGAGCCCAAGGCATGAGGCCAACTTGTCCTGTAAAGGAGGGACTATCAACTAATAGCTAATGTTTTTAAAACACTATGTATGTGCCAAGGATCTGGCTAAGACACTCTGAATTCACTCACTTCGTCATCACAGAATTCCTATTATAGGTGGATGCAATTATTTTTCCTACATATGAGAGGCTGAGTGGGAGGATTGGTTGAGCCCAGGAGTTCAAGACCAGCCAGGGCAGCACAGTGAGACCCCCATCTCTAAAAAAAATAAAAAGAAGAAGAAAAAGGAAGGAAAGAAGAAGAAAGAAAGGAAAGGAAAGGAAAGGAAAGGAAAGGAAAGGAAAGGAAAGGAAAGGAAAGGAAGAAAGAAAGAAAGGCAAGCACAGAGAAGCTTAGCCACTTACCCAGGGTTGCATAAGTAGAAAGCTACAAAAGTAGGACTTCAGTAGATGTCAGTCTGGCCCAACTTTATCTACTAAACAGTCTCCACAAAACCATCCCAGAAGCCCTTAGCCTTCCCCTTTGTGCTTGCAAGTATGAGCTGGGCCCATAATGTAGAAAGATAAAAGGAAAGCAGGGTAGTATTGTCTTCCCCATCAGGACCTTTTATGCCCCTTTCTTCTGCCTAAATAAACACCTCCTTCAGCAACCTCAAACGCACAACACCCTCCTGTGGATGCTGCCTCTTAAATGTGTGGGAGCTCCTTTTTGGGTGGCATTAACAAAATCGCTCAGGAAAAACCAACAGTTCCCCAATCCTTTGGGTAGGAGATTTTGCTTTGTTTTGTCTTGTTTTCAAGCCACAGCTCAGAGAATGTTTGGCCCAGTTGAGAAACTCTGATGTTTCCTTGCAGGGAAGAGATGCTGGATGTTAAGGCAAATATTGGTTTATCAGTTGTAACTGTTGAAGCTGGAATTCAAGAATTTTACTTAAAAAAAAAAAAAAGCATGTGAATAGTGAATGCTGATTCAAGAGCATTTGGGGGGAGTTCCTGCGCACCGGGCCAGGCACTTCTACTGCATTATCTTGCTGATTCTTTACAAAACCTACATGAGATGGCTATGACTATTATGACCCCATTCTTACAAACAGGAAACTGAGGCTCAGAGGCATTCAGAGACAACCTAAGTGCTCCTGGCCAGTGAGGGGGGAACTGGGTCTGGATCCAGGCCTCTGGGATTCCAAAGCCAAATCCCAACTCTAGCCTGGACCACAAAAGAAGGCATCTAGAAGGCACTGACCACCTCCCTACACTGACCACCTCCTTAAGCTGGCCTTATTTTCACAGATAGAAAGTTAAGTGCGTTCATGTATCAGTACAGTAGACCACGTTCCTTATGTCGACACTCTGTATGTGAACCAGCTTGTTACCATCCCTTGGATGGCCAACTTACAGAGGTTCTGCAGTCTTTCGCATTTTACACTGCAGTGTCTAAGTTTCTGCTTCACAGGGTTCATGTACAAAGAGAGCAACAACAACAGCAAAAGTGAGATGAAATCAAAGCATAGCAGTCCATCCATCTGCACAGGAGAATCAAGGCCAGTCTGCAAACCTAAAGGGGAAAACTGCAGTCTTGCCCTGTCTCTCTCACCTCAGGGACTGTGGGGTGTCCTATAAACACAGATGTAATTGCTTCTTCAAACAGATATCTGGCAGGAGGAATCTCAGGGCTGAAAGGTGGGATAGAGGCAACTGCATTTCACAGATGAGGAAACTGAGGCCCCAAACTGGGAAGATGCTTTCTCAACATCACCCTGACCTTCCTGTTTGAAATCATGATGTAGAGGAAAGAATGTTTTCCAGCTGTGGTTGGCAGGATCCCAGTGTCCCAAAAGATGCCCATGTCCTAATCCCCTTCCCCTGAATGTAGCTTGATGTGGCAAAAGAGACTTCACAGATTTGATTAAAGGCCTTGAAGAGGGGAGAATATCCTGGATTGCCAGGATGAGCCCAGTGTAATCGCAAGGATCCTTCTAAGAGAGAGAGACACACAGGGTCAGATTCTGAGAGAGATGTTTAAAGGTTGGAGAAGCTGGACAAGGCAGGGATTGAGATTCTGCTGATGCCTTGATTTTAGTTGGCAGACCTGGGTAGGATTTCTACCTTTAAATTTTTCTTTTAAATTTCAGGATATTACAGGGGTACAACATTTTGGTTATATAAATTGCTTTTATGCAGTTTGAGTCAAAGTTATGTATGCTTATCACCCAGATAATGTGCATTGTATGCACAAAGGATATTATCCATTTTTAAAGCTCTTGAGCATAAATTTTCTTGATGTACTAGGCAATGATACTTCACTAAACATGAGTTTTGAGTGGGAATTGCATTGTCTTCTATTAATTTTATAAGTCCCTCTTTTTAACCTACCATTGCCAGGGTGCCATCAGTAACAATACCACCTGTATTGACAAAGAAAATTGCTCTGAAGTACTTTTTATTGCTTCATATTAATCTCTTGTGCCTTTTTTTTTCTTTTTTTTTGCAGTGTTTTTTTTTTGGCCGAGGCTGGGTTTGAACCCGCCACCTCCGGCATATGGGGCCGGTGCCCTACCCCCTTGAGCCACAGGTGCCGCCCTCTTGTGTCTTTTAGTGGCACTAACAAAGCCATTTCTTCATTGACATACTCATCATCGATACCTCTAATAAAAATGACAAATGCTATCTGAGGTCCCAACAACTTCCTCCTACCCCACTCTCTACCCAGCCCTGCAGAAATGCAGACATGTACTTCTTGCAAAAAATTACTTTACCGTGTGAATTGGGTGGAGGCAGCTGGCACTATGGATGTCCACAAGGAGATCAGGCTGTCTTGGATCTAAAAAAGTGGCCCAGGGCTATCTTAGTGCCTCTGTAAGCAGCAGAGATTCTGAAAAAGAGTGGACCATCTTGGGGTAGGAGAGATGTGTCTCCCAGTTCTCTTATTACCTAAGGACAGATTAACCAGGGGTTAGCAGGCTCCTTGGCAACAACAAATCTCATTGTGTTTAAGACAACCTCCTCTGCCTTCCAAAGAGAAGCAGTTAAAATCAGCCATTTTTAGGTGGAACTGGGTCAACTAATTCTTGGTTTAGGCCAAAGGCAAATTTCGCAGAGGAAAGAATAGATACAAAACCATCTTCAACAAAGGCCTGGAGGTTTCAGAAAGAGCAAAGCAAAAATGGATTTTTAGATTCACAAACATAGGCTTAGCAGGTGTCTTTTTGTTGTTGTTGTTGTTGCTTTTCCTGCTTGTTTTTAATGAGAAAAACTCCCATACGAGTGTAGTCTCTTTGATTTGAATGACTGATCGTAGTAAGTTTAAGTTTTAATTTTGAAAGATCCAGTGCCAATGAAAGGATGGATTCCAGAGGCTTCCTGTCCTATGTGGAGTAGGGCACATGTCATTTGGCTATCTCTGGACTCTTTTGAGTGAAAATGATATGGAATTTCCAGAAAACTTCTGAAATAATTCTAGATAGGGCTGGGCACAGTGGCTCATCCCCGTAACCCTAGCAACCTGGGAGACTGAAGCAGGAGGATTGCTTAGCTCAGGAGTTTGAGACCAGCCTGAGCAAAAGTGAGACCCCATCTCCATTAAAAATGGAAAAACTAGTCAGGCGTGGTGGTAGGGACCTGTAGTCCCAACTACTTGGGAGGCTAAGGCAAGGGGATTGCTTGAGCCCAGGAGTTTGAATTTACTGTGAGCTATGATGGTCCAGCACTCTACCTAGGTCACAGAGTGAGACTCTGTTTCAAAAAATAATAATAATAATAATTCAGGATAGGGCATTTACCCCTGAGGCTCCAGAGATGGCAAAACCAGGAAGTATTTTCACCCTTACATCTTCAGAGTTAGGCAGAGTCCCTGGAGATGGCAGAAGTTTGGGAAACATTTGTTGAATGAATGCTCCTTCCCTGAAATCCTCCTTTTCGGGATACTGGGCAGCTTTTGACCATAAGGATGAGAAAACAATCTGGATAATCTTCAAATTGGGAAACTAACTCAGATTGTGGGGAAGTGTCAATTTCCTTTTTCACTTTGATTCTATATTTATTTTGGGAATTTGGGGGAACAGTTTCCTCCAACATGTCTGAACTTTTCTTGAGAACGCTTTTTAAAAGGGCCAATGGATAAGACATTAAGAGGTGAGACATTTTATCAAATTCTATCATTCCTGCCCTGGTTTGCCTTGGCAGTTTGGGCATCAAAGAAATAATGCAGGGTGGCGCCTATGGCTCAAAGGAGTAGGGTGCGGCCCCATATGCCGGAGGTGGCGGGTTCAAACCCAGCCCCGGCCAAAAACTGCAAAAAAAAAAAAAGAGCATTGATTCTACATCTGTCACCATGATATAGCCCATGAAGGGGGATAACGCAGGGTGCTGGGTGCTCTCAGAGACAGCTCACTGCTTGTTTTGTTCATAAAGTGAGGCAAGGTATCCATTGCACTTAAGGACCATTATTGCTTCAGCATCTCAACATTAGACTGCGAATGTGAGATGAATCCATTTTCCTACCTCAAGAAAAGTTCAACTCCTGCCCCATCACTGTTGACAGGAGAGGATAAGGCAAACCCTACTTCAGAGCCTCCAGGCTTTTCTTTTCTGTGAGAAATCTCCCCACCAGGGAGGTTGATCCGCTGTGGCAGGGATCAGCAAACCACAGCCCATGGGCAAAATCTGGCTTATCACCTATTTTTTGACAGCCTGTAAATGAAGATGGTGTTTACATTTTTAAATGGTGGAAAACAAGATCAAAGAAGAATATTTTGTGACGTATGAGAATTATATGAAATTCAAATTTCAGAGTTGTTGCCCAGTGAATTGTCATTATTGGAGGGTTTGATAGGTGAAAATTTGCCTACCTGTCAAAATGTATTTGTAACCCCAAAGCCAATGCTCGAGGCACTTTCGTGATCATTCTCAGACATGTGCGAGGCAGAGAAAAGCGTAAGTCGCCCAATGTTCATAGTCCTGAGACCAAACAAGGCCACGCTCTGCCTTCTGGTTTCACGCTGTCAACTAACATCTGTAAACTGGGGCCTATTTACTGCCTGTTTTGTTTTGTTTTTTTCCACATTTCAGGTGCATTATGTTGGTGATTTCAATATCTGAAAAGCCCCAAAGTGTAGAGTTGAAGTCAAGCACTGGCCAGCATCCCTGAACACTGTGATGTGCAATTTGGAGAAGTCACATTTGCACATCTAAGTCAGCTCACCTTACACAAGGGGCTTTATTCAAGTATGAGTTATAGTGCCATTGGCCTTGAGTGCAGTGTTAAGAAAGCCATGGTGTATATTTACAGAGAAATACACATAAAACAAGGTTATGTATTGATTTGTTGAAAGAAATGACAAAACAATAACATTTCTTAAATGCAATGGGTACTTTGGTCACTTCCTGAGCAGAGAGATGAGCTGTCTCCGAGGTACCCAGCACCCTGCATTGCCTCCGTCACGCAACGGGCTGGAAGAATCAACACATTATTTATTTAAAGCCCAGCTTTCTCTTTCCTAAAATTCCCTCCATCCTTAAAATGCGAAAAATTTTAAAAAGAAGCGAAAAATTTTAAAAAGAAGAAATAACCAGAGTCTCACAGGAACTCAGCCCCACAAGTCTTGCAGAAGTATTTGCAAATTGAGACTTGGGGGCAACTTTATGAAACACCACTGCTATGAATAATGACAGTCAAGCTTTATTGGAAGGAAACCACGCGTTCGTCCCTGTGTTGCCTGTGGCTGCCTTGGAAGGCCAACAGTACAAGTGAGTAGTTGAGACCGAGATGGTATTATCTCCAAAGCTGAAAATATTTACTCCTCCAACCCTGCAGGAACGAGGAGGAAATGGACCCGAGAGTGAAGAGAAGATGAACGATTTCAGGTCAATGGGAAGTTGACTGAGAACATCAATTTACTTATTTATTCATTCATTATTTATTTGTCCTTTTATTTTTGCCATGGGTGGGTTCTCTTATTACCAGACAACTCAAAGGTACCAATAGTCAGAGGCCAAAAGGCTTGTGGATGGTTTGAGTCACTTCTTTTCAACCAGTTGTAATTATGTCTGGTGACCTGAACTCGTGACTTTGGAGTGATTTGACTTGTCAACTGATCTCAACTTTTCTGCTTTTTGAGATGGTTTTACACATGCTCTGGGACATTCAAAGACCTCAAAGTGGGAAGGAAAAGGGTGAGGACAGGGAGGCACCTTCTCTGAGAGCAGGTTGCCGTAGGTTCAAGCCCCAGCTCCATCACTTCTTAAGCTGTGCAACTTTGAAAAAGTTACTCCCCCTCTCTCAATCTCAGTTTCCTCACCTGTGCAATGGGGTATTATTAGTTGTGCTTTTATCATTTGCCAATTACTAAATGGACCTATTCGGCAAAGATTCAAGAAATGGGCATTGCCCCTTAGGATAATAGTTATAAAGTACAAGATTTGATGCCTGGTCTATACAAAATACTTAAGCATGGAAGCTCTACCTTTGAAAAGATAACTTCATCAGGTGGTTTGTTAAGATCTTCAAAAACAGTGGCTAGTGTATGATAGGTGTTCCGTGTTGCTGCTAGATAAATATCACTAAATATATGAAGAGAAAGTTCTGTAGTTTTATTTGAATTTTCTGCACCTGGCCCCAATCTCAGGCTCTGGGGGCTGTTGCTCAAGGTCAGAATTTCTCCCAAAACACAGACAATGATTGCAGAGGGTTTGAGGTGTCATTTCTTGGCATAGGTGGGACCCCCTGGCAGAGCGGCAGGAGCTTCTGCAGAGGGACCACTGTGGAAATTTGCAGAGTGAGCCTAACCCTGCTGCTCCCCAAATCATCTGTCTCGGGTGTCTCTCTTGCCCTCCCCCCCCCCCCCCCCCCAGGTGGAGCGGGGGTGAAGCGGAGAGGAAGCCACAAGGCCCAAGTGACACACCCACACGGGTGGGTGAGTG
>CAUYPK010142616.1:0-16787 GCA_963574355.1 Loris lydekkerianus
CGGGGATGAGAAATGGCAATTTTTTTTTTTTTTTTTTTTTTTGGCTTTCATCTTACTTTTAATTTTTTTTTTTTTTTAATTTTAGTAAATCATAGCTGTGTACATTGATATGATCATGGGGCATCACACACTAGTTTCACAGACCGGTCAACACATTTACATCACACTGGTTAACATAGCCTTCCTGGCAATTTCACAGTTATTGTGTTAAGACATTTACATTCCACATTTACTAAGTTTCACATATACCCTTGTAAGATGCAGTGCAAGTGTATTCGAGAAATGACAATTGGTATGGACTGAAAGCTTGTGCTCTGCTGAATTCATGTAATGAAGCTGTAACCCCAATGTGATGGGATCTGGAGGTGGGGCCTTTGAGAGGTGATTGGGTAATGAGGGTGACATGTGCTCACAAATGGGGTTAACGCCCTTTATAAGAAAAGACACAGAAAGAGGTGATCCCTCTGTTATGTGAGGACACAGCAAGAAGGTTGACCACCTGCAAACCCAAAAGAGGAGGGCCCTTTCTGAGAACCTGCCTATGCTGGCACCCGTCTCACACTTCTGGCCTCCAGAACTTTGAGATACCGATGTCATTGAGCTCCACAGTGTATGGGTTTTTTTTTTTTTTTACAACAGCCTTCAGGGCTTGGTGAAGCTGATGTTGTGATGAAGGCACTCATCAGAGAGCTTTCTGCAGACTGGTGATCCCTGTGGTCCTACCTCTTTCTGTGCCTCTGTGGCAACAACTCACAGGTGCGACAATGGCCCAGCCACTTGACAAGGCAAGAGGTTATTTTAATGTTTACCGGAATCTCAAAGAAAAAGCATAAGAGCTTTTGTTAAAAAGTCACACTCAGGCACAGGAAGCAAGTTATCAAGCAGCGGGATTTATTGTCCAGAATAAGAAAAGGCCACACGGTTGGTGAGAATCTAATAATGCCAGTAAAACGTTAGTGAATAAGCTGCCAGGACAAGACGCAGGGTGAGGAATTGAAAAGGCTTCACTCTCAGAGAATACAGCATACGTCACTGTACTGATGACAAGTCCCACCGTGCTGAAGGCATCTGTGCAGTACGCTGAAAAACAACAGCTCCTCTGTTCTGGCTGACACGTCAACGGATTTCACTGACACGTGTCTTGGTGTAGTATTTGCAAGATTTGTAAATGATGAAATTCAACAATCCTTTTTCTGCTGGGAAGGGCTGCCCCAAACAAGTATAGGCCAACATATATTTTCTATTGTTTTGCATAATATTTTCTTTTCATTATTGAGGTATAATTGATATGTGATAGAACATAAAGAGTTTTGATATATTTGTACGTCTGTGAAACCACAATAATGAAGAAAGCTTCCTCATGCTCCTGTATAATCCGTTTTTCTCTGCTTCCCACCTCCTGTGTAGGCGGTCATTGATCTGCTTTCTGCTACCGTAGTTTGCATTTTCTAGAATTTAATATGATGCAATTGTGTAGTACGTGTGATCACCAACACGTGATGACATTTCAGTCAATGACGGACTGCATATATGACAGTGGTCCCATAAGATTCTAAAGCTGTATTCTCACTGGACCTTTTCCATGGTCAGATGGGTTCAGATGCCCAAATACTCCCCACTGGGTCACAAGTGTCTACAGTATTCAGCACAGGACCACGCTGTGCAGACTTGTAGTCTGGGCGCAGCAGGCCAGCCCAGACAGCCTTGCTGTGCCATCTAGGTTTGTGTAAGTGCACACTGTGATGCTTCCATGATGAAATCACCCAATGACACATGTCTTAGAAATGTTAAGAAATGCATGACGGTGTGTTTCTTTGTGTCTGGAATGAGGAAGAAGGACTTCCGTTGGCTTAGAAGTGTCAGTCTTGTGACCCTGCTGCTGTGTGAGGAGGCCCAAGCACCTGTGTGTGTGGGGGGGACCTTGTGGGGAGAGAGAGGCGTTCGGAATGTTCCAGCCCCAGCTGCCGTCTCACTGAAGCCACGAGAGAGAAATCAGCTAAGACCAGCAGAAATGAGCCAGTCGGTTGGCCCACGGCATTGAGAGCCCTGATGAAGGGTGGCCATTTTAGCCATTCCCTTTGGGGGTGGTTTCTCAGCACCCAGCAATAGATAACTGGGCAAGCCAGTGTGAAAGTCCCTTCAGAAGCTCCCAGGACGATGAAAATAACCTTACTGTAGAGGGTGGTGATGTCAGTGCTTTTCTAGTCTGTGGTAACTTTGTTCCCGCTACTGAAGAAGAGGAAAAAGTCCATCTGTTCCTTCCTCTCTGGTCCTGCAGCCCATCACCCACCTCCTCTGAGTCCAGCCAGACCCACCTCTGGTGTCCAGAGTGGGGGGCTCTGTGGGTCAGGCTTGCATTGGTCCCTGCACCCCTACTTCAGAAACATTTTCACTTGCAACCTCTTCCCTAGAAAGGTTCTCCTCCTTCCTCCCTCTTCTCTAGAAAGATACCTGGCTCTCAGGTTTGTTGAGAGCAAAAACCACCTGGCACTTGTAAAATGCAGATTCCTGGGCCACACAACCACTGATTCTGTTTCAGCTGGTCGAGAGTTTGGCTCAGGACGGTGAAGGTTTTTATAGAGCAGATGACTGTGATGTAGGATGATGTCGGAATTATGTTTTGAGGAACTCTGTCCTAGATTTTCAAGGCTCTTCTGGTAGACAAGGGACATTTCTTTGTTGTGAGTTGTTTTTCTTTTGTTTTGTTTTTCGAGACAGGGTCTCATTCTGTCACCCCGACTGTAGTCCAGTGACCTCATCACAGCTCACTGCAGTCTTGAACTCATGGACCCAAGAAGTTCTCCTGCCTCAGCCCCTTGAGTACAGACAATTCCTCAGGTTACTTAGGAAGGAGATAGGTTCTATAGGTTTGTTCTTAAGTTGAATTTGTATATAAGTCAGAACGGGTACATTTATCTATTGCCTGTAATGCCCCTATTCATAAATGTGAGTTCTACATAAGTTGGATGTTTGTAACTTGGGGTGTGCCATCGTCCTCAGCTAATGTTTCTATTTTTTGTAGAGTTGGGATGTTGTTTTTGTTCAGGCTTTTCTCAAACCCTTGGCTTCACTGATGCTCTCACCTCAGCCCCAGAGTGCTAGAATTACAGGTGTGAGCCACCACACCTGGCCTGTGAGTTGTCCTTGATGAGTGAGAGTGCAGGTGTGCATGAGAATGGGTGTGGGCACGTGTATGTGTGAGTGTGTGCTGCGAGTGTGCATAGACATGTGGCTGTGAGCACGTGTGTGTGTGTATGTGTGTGTGTGTGAATGTATGATTATAGCATGTGTATGTAGGTAGGACTCAGGGTTGGGTGTCACTGGCAGGAAGATACGGGCCAACAGAAGAAGGAGGTATAGGTGCCCCATGAGACAGAGAAGGGCCGGGGACCTGCACCAAGCAATGAGGACTTTAGGGCAGGACACAGCGAGCTTTATGACTGTGTGTTCCTGGCACTAGTGGCCGGCAGCTCACGTAGCTACTCTGATTTCCCTAAAAAAACGTGTGCTCGGTCTGAGTCCAGAAGCCTCACGTTATAAAAAGGTGTCTTGTGCGAGTAATGGAAAAGGAAGGGCAGAGAAAAACCATATGGACCTGGGAAGGGATCTGGGCTGGGCTGGATTTTGGCAGGCGGCTTGGTCGTCTTCGTGGCATGCAGCCACAGGGGGAAAACTGGCCTTGGCCGTGGCACTGGATGAGCCTGGAGGGAGCAATTTCACCTTATTTTTTGTACTGTTCTCCTTTCTTTTAAGATAGACGCTTGACAGTCGAGCTAGATCTTAGTCTTGATGTGCTTTTAAAAAATTCTCCACTGCTGCTCAGAAAGTCAGAGACTTAGTAATCATGGCAACTGCCGGCGTTTATCGAGCAGAGTCCTCCATTTGAGACACCAAGCTAAGTGCTTTGGGGGCGTTAACTCATTTAATTCCAACTTGGGTGATCACAGACGTTTTCTGGAATACTGATCCTAAAACTAATGTTTAAAACAGATTATAGACACCCCTGGTTAAAATGCGAAGCTTTTAAATGAAAATACAGCATATAGGAAAAAACACAAACCATGTGGGCCTCAATGCATGATCACAGGTGAGCACACTTGTGCAGCCAGCCCACAGGTGAAGAAACACAGGATGTCCCCAAAGTCACCCATAAAGTCGCCATACATAGGGAAAATGGGAAACTGTAACTCCATGTACCTTTTTTTTTTGAGGCAGAGTCTTACTATGTTGCCCTTGGTAGAGTGCTATGGCATCACAGCTCACAGCAAACTCCAACTCCTGGGCTTAAGTGATTCTCTTGCCTCAGCCTCCCAAGTAGCTGGGACTACAGGTACCTGCCACAATGCCTGGCTATTTTTGTTGTTGTTGTTGCAGTTGTCATTGTTGTTTAGCAGGCTGGGCCAGCCCCTGTGTATGTGGCCAGCGCCCTAACCACTGAGCTACGGGCCCTGAGCCTAAATGTACCTTTATTTACAGAATATTCATTACAAAATTTTACAAAGAATGGCCAACACATGGAGAATTTTTTTTTTTTTTTTTTTTTTAAATGCAGTTTTTGGCTGGGGCTGGGTTCGAACCTGCCACCTCCGGCATATGGGGCTGGTGCCCTACTCCTTTGAGCCACAGATGCCGCCCACACATGGAGAATCTTTTGTAATATATTTCCCAGCACCCCAGAAACCCCTGTATTCTGCTCAACCTCTCAGCTCTTCTTCCTCCCCCAAGGTAAGTGCTGTCCTGGCCTCTTACACCATGACTTGGATTTGTCTGTTGACAAACTACACAAATTAAACCATACACTGTAGTTTTTTGTGGCTGCATCTTTACTTTAACCTTGCACTTGTGAGTTTCACCCACGAGGCTGCCTGTGCCAGTGTTTCCTTCATTTTCTATGCTGGACAGTAGTCCATAGTGACTATACTGCGTCTTATTTATCCATTCCTCTCTTGATAAAGGTCTCCCTGCCCCCCACCAGTTTGGGTAGCTCCACTTTCTGCAGTTGGGTTCAAAGACATGTTACTCTCGGCAGCCCCCCCCCCCCACTCCCGGTCAGAGTGCTGGGTTCACACCCTGTGCAGTGCTGCTCGCTCTGTGAGCGTCCAGAAAACTCCTTGGCCTCTCTGAGTCTCATTTGTCTCTGGTAGTAATAATAAGGCACGTCCCTCCATTTCTTATTCAATTGACAAACATGTATTGTGGCCGGGTGTGGTGGCTCATGCCTGTAATCCCAGCACTGTGGGAGGTTGAGGAGGGAGAATTGCTTGAGCTCAAGAGTTTGAGACTTGCCTGAGCGAGAGTGAGACCCCCAACTCCTAAAAAAATGAAAAACCCAGTCAGGCGCCACGGTAAGCACCTGTAATCCCAGCAGCTTCCAGAGGCTGAGGCAGCAAGATGTCCACAGCCCAAATCTGAGGTTGCAGTGAGCCATTGCCCTCTGCTCAGGGCATAGGGTGGGACTCTGTCTCAACAACAACAACAACAACAACAACAACAACAACAACATATCGTTCACCTATTATGTGCCAGACACCATGCTAGGAGATTTAGCAGCAAAGACGCAGCTCCCAGCCCCTCACACTGTTTCTTTGTCCTTCCAGTTTCCTTTATTTGGGAAACATTCTCCCCAGATCCATCCTTCTTCTTTCCCAACACCACCCCCCACTTGTAGCTCCTCATCCTTCCAGGCTCAGGTCTGATGTCCTTTTCTCCAAGAAGCCTTACATGGCCCGGGGCAGAGCACCGGTCGCTGTTTGCTGAGATGCTGGGTGCTCCCTCTGTACCCTGTCTCCCCCGTCACCTGTCGGCTTCCCCAGGGTGGGGCTGGATTTCCTGCACCTTTGCATTCAAGGTACCCAGCCCAGCGCTCAGCTCACGGGAGATCCTCAGTAAAGGGAACTTTGGTTGTACGCATGGCCAAAGAAGCCAGTGTGATGGCCACGTGGGCCACACCTGCTGAGTCGGCACACCAAGGACACTATTCCTGCCCTCAAACTAGAAAGCATCCCAGGTGGTTTGCAAGGGGTTCAGCCATGTTATGGGGTGATGAGGTATTAAAAGCCCCAGAGTTCTCTGGGCCAAGAAATGTGCTTTCTTCAAGCCTCCGTGCTGTCATTAGTTAAAAGGGAAGAACAATAGCTGTCTTTATAGGATTATTTGGGAGTCTTAAAAAATATACTCTAAGTGCCTGGCATCTAATAATAATGATCTCATTGACTGCTTACTTTATATTCAGCTTAAAAATCACTTTACATATTTTAACTAATTTAGTCATCTCAACATCCTGCAACAGAGGGGCTGTCATTATCTGTATCAATCTGCAGTGAAGAAACCGAGGCACTGTGGGTTTACGGCACTTGCCTAAGGCTACACTGACATAGCCAGTAAGTGGCAGAAGTAGGAAGGAGACTGTGATCTTGACCGCCACAGCCCACACTGCCTGGGAGCTGTGGCTGCTGCCTTGGAGACTCGGTTCAGAAACTTCCAGACAGCATGTTAGCACAGACTACAAAAATATGGCTGGTCTTTCTCTTCTCTGTTCATTTAGGGTCAATTCCTGCTTCAGGCAGTGAAGTCAGAGCCAAGCGCAGCTTCCTCTGAAGTCCAAATTCTGCCCTCCCATCTCTCCTGATGAGGTCTCAGGGAAAATGAATCGTTTCCTTATACGAAGCGCAGAAATAATTGTCCAGTGCTGGCAGTCGCTCGTCTGTGTGGGAAGCTCTGGGAATACTGATGATCAGTTGAATTGATAAGTTTGATTTTCAAACTTATTGATAATAAATGAATGGAGAAGTTTGTTCATTTATTTAACAAATATTGAGTATCTACCCCATGCCGGTGTGGAGAATTCACGTGAGACAATATAGTTGAGACCCCTGCCCCAGTGGAGCTTGTGTTCTTTAGTTGGGAGACACTTTTTTTAAAAAGTGAAAGATATTTTCAAAGAGTTACTTTGAAATGCTTTCAAGAAAATAAAATAGGGTTATGTAATAGCTGGCTGTGGTGGGGAAGCTGTCTTAGAGTGATCAGGGGCCGAGCACCATGGCTCATGTCTGTAATCCTATCACTCTGGAGAGCCAAGGCGAGAGGATTGCTTGAGTTCAGGAGTTTGAGACCAGCCAAGAAACAGTGAGACCCTGTCTTTACTAAAAATAGAAAAATTAGCCAGGCATTGTGTGGGCACCTGTAGTCTCAGCTGCTCAGGAGACTGAGGCAGGAGGATTGCCTAAGCCCAGGAATTCAAGGCTATAACGAACTATGATAATGCCACTGCACTCAAGCCTGAGCAACAGAGTAAGACCCTGTCTCGAAAAAGTTGAAAGAGAGAGAGAAAGAAAGGGAAGACGGGAAAGGAAAAAAGGAAGGAAGAAGGGAGGGAAGGAAAAAAGGAGGGAGGGAGGGAAAAAAAGGGAAAAAAAGAAAGTGTGGTCAGGGAAGGCCTCAGTGAGGAACTGACATTTGAGCTGAAATTGGGGTAATGAGAATTCAGCTGTGTGCAAATCTGGAGGACACATCTCAGGAGGAGGGAGCAGCAAGCACAAAAAGGTTCTCACACAGGAACAAGCGTGGGGTATTCAAAGGACATTGGAAATGGCCAGTGTGGCTAGACCGATATCTGGTCTACCTTTCCATAGTAATAAAACTCCCAACTTTTAGCTGAGCACATAGACACATTTCACAAACTCTCTTGCAGGGAGGTGATACAGTCATGTGACTGAGTTCTGCCAATGAGGTGTTAGCAAAATTACCTTTCATAAAAGATAGCTAGTACATGCCCTTTGCCTCTTTTCCATGGCTCCTTCCATACTGCTGCTTGGACTCCTGATGCAATGACTGATGCTTTAGCTGCTATGTTGTGACATGAAGAGCTAGACCACATCCAGGGCTGGAATCATGACCTGGAATTCATCTACAATCCTGAGACCTTCATGGAGTAGAGACATGTTAGCAAGTCTGGACTACCTCCCTCCCTCTCTGTAGGAGGAAGACATAAGCAAAATAAAGTTCTGTTTTGTTTAAGACACAGTTATTTTTGGTCACCGTCCCCCTTAATGAACAATAGATGCCTTTGCTATTGATACCCACGATAGAGATTATAGGTGCCTCCTAAGTTTTTGGCTTGAACAATTGGGTTGGGTGTTTCCATCTAAGGAGATGTTAAAGATTGGGGTGGAGACCAAAAAACAAACAAAAACAAGATTTGGGTGCAAATCAAGAGTTATCTTTTGGTTATGTCCAAGCTGAGATGCTGTCATATACCCAAGAGGCTCTGTAGACAAGGAGACTGATGAATGTTTGAGTTTGAAGTTCAGGGGTTCAGGAGGAGGCAGAGCTGAAGGTATAAATGTGGAAGCCTCGGAGGTAGAGAGGTCTCCAGAGTCATATAGAAAGTCACCAGCAGCACCCAGTCTTCCAGGGGTGATAACCTTCCTTTTGTTATGATAGGTAAGCGTCACTGCACCATAGACTCTTGGACGAAAGTTGAATTTTGGTAAATCAAATTGCATCACACATATACTAGACAAATATGCTATTTCAAAAAATCATGTCATGAATTGTTTCAGGAAGACCAAGTTTCTTTCTGACACTTTGCCTTCTTTTAGCTGTTTAGTTTTTCCAAATTTTGGTATTTGCCCAATTTGGATTCTTTTCTTTCAAGCGTTTATTCATGCGTTTTCTTTCCTAAAAATGAGAGTATCAGAGAGGGATTCATGCTGCTTAAGAAACATGAAATTGCAGCTTTGGGAAGGAACTTTCTGATCCAGACACTTGCCTTGAGTGAATTCCATATGAAAAACCCGGGTCCATTGGTGCTGGCAGGCACTTCTGAGATCTAGGCCAATGTTTCATAGGTGTCAAATTATGAAATGACCCTGGATTTCAGGGAGATTTTTTTCCCCACTGGCCAAACTTTTAACGCTGAAGTTATTTACATTTGACCCACCTAAACATAAAGGGAAGAACACAAACTTTATTCTCCAAGCTAAAACTATGAATTTTTATGAATCCATATATGAATATAATTTCTTTATGAGGATTTGTAGGTTTTAGTAGAATAATGAATAAAAAAGAAAAGCTTAATAAAAAATTACTAAGTCCGGAGGCCGGGTGTGGTGGCTCGCACCTGTAATCCTAGCACTCTCGGAGGCCGAGGTGGATGGATTGTCTGAGCTCACAGATTCAAGACCAGTCTGAGCAAGAGTGAGACCCCGTTTCTAAAAATAGCTGGACATTACGGAGGGCGCCTGTACTCCCAGCTACTTGGGAGGCTGAGGCATGAGAATTGCTTGAGCCCAAGAGTGAGGTTGCTGTGATGCAGGCTGAGCAGGGCCCATCAGAACGCAGCCCAGGACTCCTGCTGGAGCCGTCAGGAAGACGGTGCTCTTTTCCCGGTGGACTCTGAGCTGGAGGACAGCCTGGAGCAGGTGGCAGCCACCTGAGAATGGAGACGGCACAGAAGAAAGCTTGGCCCAGGGTGGGAAAGGGACATTGTCCTTAAGATGCAGCTTGAAACTCAAATCCTGTCATGTCTGAAGCCAACTTGCAGATCCCAATTACAGGAGCGTTTTATGTTGAAACTAGTTGGAATTGGAGTTCTGAAGCCAAATGTTCCTCTCTAGTATAGTTGTGGGGCCAGGGGCCGCCTAAATGGGATTATTTAATGACTGATGTTGTCGAAGCTCAACACTACCAAGAACAACTCAGTACTGCTCAAAAGAAGGCATGTTGTTATCCACATGACGCTGATCTTAAAACCAGGGAGAAAGGGTGGCACCTGTGGCTCAAAGGAGTAGGGCACTGGCCCCATATACAGAAAGTGGTGGGTTCAAACCTGGCCCGGGCCAAAAACTGCAAAAAAAAAAAAAAAATACAGAGGGAAAATGGGAATCCCTTTTTCCCCTGATAGAATGATCCTGCTGTGAGGTACTATTATACTTGAGTTTTTTTGTTTTTTTTTTTTAAACAGATCCTAACCCTTGTGTATTGGTTTGTAGGTTTCTCAGGCTCTATCTCATGTAGGTCTTGAGATCCAGGGAAAGGCCAGACACACGGTGGGCTGGGGGCCAAGCTGGGATCAGGACCCTGACCTCTTGGCACTGTGCACTCTGAAGTGTGCTGCCTCAAGCGCTCATGGGAGCACGGCCGCTCCCACTTCTGAGTCTGAAAATTCACTCCCTGCTGTGTGCAATTAGTTCTTGTTGCTCTTCCCTTGCTGATCAGCATTCTTAATTTCATTTTCAGAGCCTGGGTCTATCATCATCAGAGATTATCTAACATCCTGAATATTAAAAATCTGACTCCACAGAATCAGCTTTGCTTTCCAAGGTTATTGTTGTTTAGCAGCATCCATGGTTCAACCTGCTCTTTTCCGTGTCTCTTTCACGCCTGCAGAGGTCTTAGGTGAAAGGCTTTCCATTTGAGTCCCCAATACTGATGGCGTCCACTTGTCACATCTCCATGAAACAAGCTTAGCAAACAATTCTAGAGTTGATCTGAGTCAGAATGAGAAGGGATGTTAAAGCTTACTTGGTCCAATTCTTCCATTTTGCACTTGGAAGAATGAGACCTGGAAAGTCAGGTTTTGTACCAGTCAGAGTTCTTGGTTAAAAGGCAAATACTCTGTTCACTTAAAAGGAACGGGAAGGAGGAAGGAGGGGGATAGGTGTGCCCCCACTTAATGGGCACAGTGTAAGGGTATATACGGCATATCTTTTGGGTGTGGGACATAACTACAATAGGGACTCTAACAAATGCAAACATTGTAACCTAATTGCTTGTACCTTCACATTAATCTAAAATTAAAAAGAAAAGGGAATATTTTAAAGGGTCTTAGGTGGCTCACAGAAATTCCAGGAGGATCAAAGAAGCAAGTCTGTGCCTATTCAACTGGCAACAATACCAGTATCTGGGCGGTGCCTGGGGCTCAAAGGAGTAGGGCGCCGGCCCCATATACCACAGGTGGTGGGTTCAAACCCAGCCTGGGCCAAAAACTACAAAAAAAAAGATCTATCTATCTATCTATCTATCTATCTCAGTATCTGTACTGGGTTGAAAGGTACTCCCCCCATAAAAAAATAAATACATGTCCCCATTCTAACCCCTGGGACCTGAGAATGTGACCCTATTTGGAAAAAATACCTTTGCTGATGTAACTAATTTAAGGATCTTGAGAAGAGATTGTTCTTGTTTATCGGGGGGGGGGGGGGCACAAATCCAGTAACAAGTGTTGTTATAAGAGACAGAAAAGGAGAAGACACAGACCCAAATAAGCCAGGTGAAAACTTCAGAGGCAGAGATTGGAGTTATTTTATTTTATTTTATTTTATTTTAATTTTTTTATTTTTTGCAGTTTTTGGCCAGGGCTGGGTTTTAATACGCCACCTCTGGCATATGGGGCTGAAGCCCTACTCCTTTGAGCCACAGGCACTGCCCTATGGTAATTTTTTACAGCAGCTACAGGAAATGACTACACAGCCCCTTGGGACAGACTCCACAGCTCATATGGACATACTTTGGGCTGGTTCCTATGCACTCTTCATAGCTGTTCCCAGAGCTGGCCTCTGCTGCCACCCTGGTCACACAGCATGCATGGCTGTTGGGTGGAGCCTGGTCACATGCTCCACTCTAGCTGCAAGGGATTCTGGGCAGGAGCAAGTTCTGCTTCCTGCCTTGAGTGGGACTCAACATTACACGCTTCCTCTTTAGCACTGTATTTTAACCTTTTTTTAAATCTCACGGTGCACTTGAACCTATGGTTAAACTTCCATGGCACACTTAAATTTTGTTGATCAAAAAACAGAGTAAAAAAAAGAATATACTTACTGTGCTTTGGACTTCTTTCAAAAATAATTTAATTAATGACCTGTAAAAATTTTCATGGCACACTGGTTGAAAATCACTGCTCTACAGAGTGATTGACTTGGGGTCACTGTACTCATCTGTTCAGGCTGTCGTACATAATACTATAGCTTTGGGGGTTCCAACAACAGACATTTATTTTCTCACTGCTCTGGAAACGGAAAGTCCAAGATCAAGTTGCCAGCAGGGTTGGTTTCTGGTGAGGCTGGTTAGATGGCTGCCTTCTCACTGTATCCACACAAGACCTTTCTCTGGGCACACAAGGAGAGAGAGACACCTCTGGGGTCACTTCTCCTTTTTATAAGGACACCAGTTCTTTTGGATTAGGGCCTTACTCTCATGACTTCAGTTAACCTTACTTACCCCCTGAAAGGCTTTGTCTCCAAATATAGTTGCACTGGGGGCTAGGGCCTTTTTGGAGGACATGGTTTAGGCCACAGCAGTCACACAGCCAGGTGGAGGCATGCTGAGACTTGAGCCTAGGCTTCTTGGCTCCTAGTTCACCTCTTTGCTCACCTCCTGTCAGATTTGGGTGTGCAGGGTCATGATGCACCTACGAAAATAAAGGTACTTCAGATGAATGAATGGTCCTCTACCTTGGCTGGCCTTTGGTATCCTCTATTTTTAACTTCCTGTCTGGTAGCAAGGGGTCATGGAGGTGAAGGAAATAGTCCAACCCCCTTAGACACCGGCAGGGTAGAGGTTCTGCTTCCCCATCCACACCTTGTAATCTGTATATTTAGTGTTCTTAGCTGCAAGCAACAGAAACTATGATTTTAGCAAAAAAAGAATTTATTGAAAGCATCATAGTTATCTCAGAGAAGTACCAGGAAGGCTGGGAAATAGCTTAAAAATCAATGGGAAGATGCCAGGTGCAGTGGCTCATGCCTGTAATCCTAGTACTCTGGAAGGCCGAGGTGGGTGGATTGCTTGACCTCAGGAGTTCAAGACCAGCCTGAGCAAGAGCAAAATCCCTGCCTAAAAACAAACAAACAAACAAACAAACAAAAAAAACCCAAAACAAAAACAAAGAAAAATATCAACAGGAAGAAGGGAGATCGGTAATAGCCAAAAATCACAGCACACAGCCAGTTCTGTGAGGCTACCAGGGCCAGCACCACTGGCTTTTGCTGCTGCCACCATTAAAATAAATTCTCTGCCAGTTTATGCATCTTTGTGTCACCAGTTCCAATCTTGTGCTATGGGTGTCCCCAATTGGTCTGACTGGGGTTTGTTGTCCTCACAGCAATTCTGAAAGTGTATGTCATTGCTCCCATTTTATAGATGAGGAAACTGAGGCTGCAATATGTTATGTGATTCACCAAAGGCAACTTCAAGTCTGCCTGACTCCAAAACTCTCCCAGTAAACACACTGCTCCCTCAGCCCCATTGCTGGCATAAGTGACTTCCAAAGTGTCTTTCAAAGAGATTGTTCCAGTTGCTTCTACCAGCAACATCTGGGTGATTCCAGCATTAAGGATCATGTAGCAAAAATCTTTGCAAATCTACTGAACTAGTCAATTTTCCTTTGACATATAGGAGTAACATTTCTGTGACAAATACTTAACAAATATTTCTCTGTCTGCCCACATAACACAAGGGATTGTTTTAGGGGGAAAAAGTCTCTAACACAGGATACTTAGATAATTCCTCTTTTTGGAGTCTGCCACCCCACAATACTTTGGGTCAGCAGGTTTATAGAGAGCCCTTTCATTTTCAGAGACAGGATCATAAACAGCTCCGAGACATATGATTTTTCACAGCACTCTAGGTCAAGAAAAGACAAAGGTGAGAATTGTTGGCTCCAATCATTTACACAGACTCATCTCATCCTTCCCTCTATGCTACTGTTTGTTGGGAAGGAGAGGAGAGGGACAGAGGGCTTCACAAAGATTTGACCTACGTGAAAGTCTTGGAAAGTGAGTATGTCTGGGGACAGCAGGAACCCGGTTGCCTGGCAGGAAAACTCTCCATTAACTCCTTGTTGCCCCCCTAACTTCCCTGAGCTTCTCTGGCCTCTGTCCCCAACCCCCTTTAAGGGTTAATCTTCCTAAGAAGTCTGGAGGAGGTGTGTAGCTAGATAGCTGCAGACCATAAAAATATATTCCATACTCTCTCCTAAGCATGGGCTTTGGTGTCATATACACATAACTTTAGTTCAAATCTTACCTCTGGCACGTATCAGCTGTGTCGATGTGATCCAGTCCCTTCATCTTTCTGAGGCTCGGTTTTGCCATCTGTGTAAGGGGATACTCACACTGTCCTTGTGTGACTGGAACGAGGATCAGTGGTGGTATATATACAATAAGTATGCAACAAAAGGCCATTCCAACGGATCAGGAAGTTAATTGGCAAGGACTTGTGGGTGATCCACTGTGTGGCCGGCACTGTACCAGGTTCTGTGGTCGCAGGTCACAGCAACCAACCTGCATGAGCTTATGTAGTGTGGCCAAGGAATAGGGCACAACCCACAAAACGACTGAACACCTGTATATGACAGTTTAGAAGTGCTGAATTGTAGAGAAGTGGTTTAATTCTTTCTTTTTCTTTATTCTTTTGAGACAAAGTCTCACTCTGTTGCCCCAGCCTAGAGTGCTGTGGCCTTAGCCTGGCTCATGTAACCTCAAACTCCAGGGTTCAAGCAATCTGCCTGCCTCAGCCTCCCAGAGTGCTAGGATTACAGGCATGAGGCATGGAGACTGCCCTAAGTGGTTTCATTCTTATAAGCAGAAAGATAACTCTGTAGATTGAAATAATTAGGGAAGACTTCTCAGAAGAAGCAGGAGCTTAAACAGGATTTTGATAATTTAAGGTTCTTTTATTAGGTGAAATATTTTTTTCCTTTCTGAAAAAGAAAATAGCTATAGATTTTGTCTTTTTAAAAATAATATATACTCTTTTAGGCCAGGCATGATGGCTCACACCTATAATCCTAGCACTTTGGGAGGCTTAGGCAGGTGGGTCGTTTGAGCTCAGGAGCTCAAGACCAGCCTGAGCAAGAGTGAGACCCTGTCTCTACTAAATATAGAAAAATTAGCTGGGCATTATGATGGGTGCCTGTAGTCCCACTACTCAGGAGGATGAGGCAGAAGGATCACTTGAGCCCAGGAGTTTGAGGTTGCTGTGAGCAAGGCTGACATCACGGCACTGTAGCTTAAGGAACAGAGTAAATTAACAGAGTTAATTTAAAAGATGTCTTTAAAAATACTTAGACAATACAGTAAATAAATTTAAAAGTCTCACTATACAGAGATAAATACCTACTATTAACACTTTGTTGTATAAAGTGCACATACATTTGTGTATAAATCTAATTACATTTGCTTTGTTTATGCAAAAACCAGAAGCATATCTACAGGTTGTATTTATTATCTGCCGTGATTATTGATTTAGTCATTACCCTTTTTAGTGGCTGCGGAGTATTCTATTACATGGAGGGTTTATAATTTGTTTAACTACATCCTTATTGTTGAAAACTTAGGGTTTTGTAGTAGAGCTAGGGACATGAATGCTTCAGCTCTATTGATCAATAACTTAGCGATTTTAGTCAATTTTAGTCAATTGAAATCTGCTGGATCACTTTGCAGAAATGTTAGAAAAGTTTTACTTACATATATGTACTTCCACCATCAGTTGATGAGGATTCTCTTTTCCTTCACAGCCCTGGCTGTTGTCAATATCTTACAGTCATTGCCAAGATTCTAGGTAAAAATGGTATCACTCTTTGAATATGCATTGCTAGACAGCCCTGTGTTAATTCCCAGCAATACAGACATGGTCCCTAAATCCTCAGATAGCTCAGAGGCTAGCAGGAAAAAGTCATTAAACAAGTCATTACTGTAAACTGTGATGAGTGCTGTTATAATTTGCATTTCTTTGATATCCAGCCAGGTCCTTAATGAATAAAATAACACTGGGCCATTGAGGTTTTTATATAATGTGACTTGTGTTTCTCACACTGCCTAGGCCAACCTGCCAGATGTGCTTTTTTGTTTCTTTTTAGCTTATAGAACAACACAGATGGTTGGAGAACAATACAGAATATCCTGAGGGACTTTGCAGGGAAACAATATGAACTGGTCTATACTTTCCTGGCCTTATTTCTACAACATCCTCGAACTGCTGCCCATTAGTAATGATTTGGGGACTGTATCTTGCCTGTGAGGATTACATCCTGATGTGGCATACTTTCATTATATGACAGGGGATAAAATAGTAATAATATAAAATGGTGGTGGAACATCTTGATGTCTGTATGAATAAAAAATAGGCAAATGATCTTTTGAACAGGCATTTCATGAAGGAATGTATGAAGGATTAACAAACAAACACATGAAAAGATACTCAGCATCACCCATCATTAAGGAAAAGTAATTAAAACCACCATCAGATACCACTTCCTACTCAATAGAATGGCTAAAATTAAAAAGACTGCCAACACTAAGTGTTGGTGAGGATATGGGACTCTCTTAGCTTGTTGATGAAAACACAAAAGGGCACAGTCTCTTGGAGAAAAGTTAGGCTGTAATTTAGAAAGCATCCTAGGTATTTACAAGAGATAAATTATTTGTCCATAAAAGACTTGGATGCAAATGTTCATAGCATCATCTTTCATAATAGCTAAAATCTAGAAACAGTGCAAATGCCTATCCACCAATGGATAAATGAATTGTGGTAAATCTATGCTCTGAAACACTGCTTAGCCATAAAAGGACATAAATATTAATAAGTGGATTTTGGATTAAAGATGGCAGCTGAGTAATAGCTTCCCTGCAACTGGGCACGGGGAATCTGGGGAGACAAGACTTCAGACATCTCTGGCCAGTGGGATCTGCCTATGATCATCCCTTTGAGGATACAGGGAGCCAGCAAGGGACTTCTGGACCCCAGGAGGAGGACAAAAACAGTGGAAAACTGGCAAGTGGCTGCAT